>JAAGNO010006717.1:5248-25165 GCA_033439905.1 Ceryle rudis | reverse complement strand
TTTCTTTCTTTCTTTCTTTCTTTCTTTCTCTCTTTCTCTCTTTCTCTCTTTCTCTCTTTCTCTCTTTCTCTCTCTCTCTCTCTCTCTTTCTCTCTTTCTTTTCCACCCCCAGGAGTCAACAGATCTTTGCTGTAACTACTGTGCATTGTAAGTGGAAGCAGAGGTGGCGAGGGTGTTGTAACACCATTCTCTGCAAGCTAACCCCAGTAGCTGATGCTGGGGTTGCAGAGTGAGAGCTTGTTACTGAGAGAAACACTTCAAACACTTGGAAATTATTTTTTTTTCTCCATTTAAATTACATTACAGCAATTAAATGTGTCCCTGTAGAAAAATTGCTCAAGATGCTGCTGTGTGACTTGTCTGAATTAGAAAGTTGATCTTAAGAAGCAATGCCAAGATGATAGCAGGACCAAGGCAGATTTGTTCTCTGATCCATCCAGACGCTCACTTCACACCGTGCAAACCTCATCAAAACAGATCTTATTACCTATGAACCTGATGTCCTAGCATTTGCACAGGGGATCCCTTATAATTATTCATCTAAGGCCCAGTTTTTACTCTGAAATATTTTATTGCCTGCTGTGATAAGAAATGTTGATCTGTTGGCTGCAGACAATTCCTAGACACAGTAATTTTTTCAATGTATTACCTAATCACGAGCTTTCTCTAAAACCATACATAAAGCTAAGGATGAAGAAAAAGAAACAAAGACATGGTACGAGACAACGGGGGTTAATCAATAACAATCCCGTCCTCAAGATCACCCCACAAATATCTCAGAATTGGGAGGTGAAACTCAGAGAACTTCACAAAAATTGTACCCTCCCCTTCTCCATGCTCACTGTCAGTCATATTTTAAATTAAGGCTCCTGTCATCTAACACTTGTATGTAACTAGAAATTACATAACTTCTGACTTTCATTTAACCAGAAATTCACATAAAACACATATTTATGAACCACATGCTGGCATAGTCAATGCATTGCCATAATGGATGGATGTATTTCTTTTTAATAAAAAAAAAAAAATCAAGAAAACTGGATTAAATTAACTAGATGTTCCAGTTTGCTGATGAAAGAAATGAAGTAGATTAGTTTTGCAAAGCAAGTGGAATCAACAATGCAGCAATAGTTGCATAGTTTAAGTGTACTTACTGTAAAGACTTACAAGTGAAATGAAAGAAGATGACTACAAAATAAGAGTATCTTCCACTAAGAATAAAAAGGTTGGTTTGACAGTAAAATCTGTGGTCATATGCAGTTTCATCTCTGATCACAGAACAAAATAATGTACGAAATAATTTTACATATGAAATAATTTAGCAGAATATGAGAGAAGACAGTATTGCTGTTATTTTCCAACACAGTTGCTTGGGAAAATTTTAATTTCCATCCAGTTCAGTTATATGATTCCTTAACACTGCAAAGCCTAATGGGCCAATTCAGGCTTGCACTGAAGAGATGAAGAGACAGCCCTCCAGATCAAAGGGCAGATAGCTTACAAGCTCTGCAGCATAACATGACCGTTTGGTTGCCAATCTAATTTAACTGAGGCTGAAATTGCTTTGCAGGGGAACATACAGGAAAATACAGAACATTTGTTTATGTCAGGCTGCATGATTTAATTTGCTAGCGTTATCACATTTAGCAAAATGTAAAAGTTCAAGCCAGAGAACCACAAGCAGTTACTGTCTGGTATCACTTAAGTTAAAAATCGGTGCCCTCATTTAGGTACTGAAGGCTACAAGCTGCCCTTCTGGCTTTTAATCAATCGGTCTCTTAAACTGGAGTCCCTTTGTATTTTCACACTGGGGTCTTTGGTATTACTAAAGCATTCCACTGTTGAAAGGCAGAGTTACCCTTGGCAACGAGTTTTTTTGGAGTTTTTACTTCCTTATCAGAGATTGCCCTGAAACTGAACATGAAGATTAACTGGCAGCTGCTGGTGTGCTCTAACACAGGCCTTTCTTTAATTGAAAAGAGGCTCCCTTTTCTAAGGAGATCCACAATGGAAAACTTTGGTGCTTATATAAAAATATGCCCAAAGTAACATTTCTCAGCTAACACTAAATAATTAAGTTTTCTCTGATGATACGCTTCGCCTGCTTTCACTAGTCACATCCTAGGATCAGTGCCAAAAAATTACGGAGTTGTGGTTGAGAAAAAAAAAATTTTTTCCTAGAGGCAAATTTTTTTAAAAAAAACCACCAAGTGACATCCCTTTTTTTTTTTTTTTTTTTTTTTTTTTTTTTTTTTTTTTTTGTGCTCCTATCACAACCTCTTCTCTCCCCTGACCATTTTGATGGGACATCCATCTGATTTATCCATCTGAGAGCTACATATCTAATACTGGTTGGTTATCTGGATTCTCTTGTCTGTCAGTGGAGAGAGAGATCAAATCATACTGGGGGTGTTTCATCTCTTGTATTTCAAACACCTCCTCTAGGATGATGCAAACAGCTATTTTTGCCATTATAAGGTCATTCAGGCAGCTGGCTCAGACCTGTGGATAAGTCAAATTAAATGAGAGGAAGCCCATCATCATGGTTGGAAATTTACTGTCTTTAATGTGTTGCTTGAATTTAATTTAATACTCATGAGATGTACTTAAGAGATACTGAATTTTGACCATGTAGCCTGGTCTCCAGCATGGGGCTTCTTCCCCACGTCAGCAGTGCTAGACCAGCTCACTCTGTTCTCATAAGCAGGTTCAAATAACACATACGAAGAAGTGCTTATACAGGAATCCAAACGTTTAAGAGATCACAAAATGCAACCTCTCTTTTCCAACACCAACTGCCCTCTAAAACTGCACATCCCATAAAAAAAAAGTCCCCTTACAGAATGTGAAGTATTTTATGCTCTTGAGCACAGCCACATCACAGAGCCTTTCTGACAGTATTTCTCGAGTACAATAGTTTCAAAAAACCCCAGAAAGTTTGGAACTATAGGAAAATGAGTAATTCTTAGACAAAAAAAAACAACAGGTAGATAGAGCTAAATGACTCTATTAGCAATTGTATTTATTATTTTACATAAACTTTTTTTTCTACTCTTAATAGTGAAATTCAGTGTCCGACATGTTATTGTCTATGGGATAACGACTATCGAAGCCCAAGGACCTACTTTCCCTCCCGAAAACAGTATATTGCAAAGAAATTAAGAAAATAGAGAGTGAAAATTTACAGCATGTTGAAACATGTTATACACCTGAAAATCTTCATGCAAATCGATTATGGCATACCTGGCATGTAGGATACACATACCATTCCTTCACCAGTATATACTGTAAATTTTCAGAAGTTTACAAACACCATATTAAACAATTTGTCAGGTGTAGTGAGACCAGAGGTACAGAGAATTCTTAGAAAATCTAGAGACAGTGGAGGAAATACTATATCTTAAGGTTTTTATTTGCAGGAGAAAAAAAACCAAAGAGTGGAGCACATGGGAGACTTCTGGTAATATGAAGCCAAAGTAATGAATCTTTAGCAGATGCAGTTATATTAATAAGCAATATAATTAAATTGAACTTATAGAAGACACGGTGTATTGAAACCTAAGCTAAAGATAGCAATAATAAAAAGCTGTATCTGTAGAGCCAGAAGTAGAAAAAGAAGTGAAAACAAGCTTTGAATATAAAGCAAAAGTTGTATTTACTGAAATACTTGGAAGCATTTCTCATGAATGTGAAAAAAATTTTCATTTTCGTGCTGCTGGTAAACAACTGCATGATGCCAGCTCACGGTAAGCATAAAGTAAATTCAGCAAATAGGCAGAGAAAAAAAAGATAAATCATCTACAAACAGTCTTACAGCCTAAGCAGAGACCTGTCAGCACATACATATCCACACAAATTGAGAATCATGAAAATCAGACACCTCGACGGTAAACGAATTGAAGGATTTGAGAAGCTCCAGTGTGCTGACACTTAATAACATTATTTTTCTTTTTAAACTGGAAGAACAATAAGAAAGAGGCTTTTAAAACTGGCGATTTACAAGAGGAAGGGTGCTGCAGACTCCCATGTTCACGCTGTCTCCTCTGGGTAAGCACCTCCAGCTCTGCAAGCCCCGGCTCCCTGCCCTGCCGTGGCAGGGACTCTGCCTCCAAGGGCTCTCCACACCCAGAGAGCTACCCTCAGTGTGGCCACAGCAGGGACACAGAAACCTTTCCACACAGAAGTGTGTGCGGGGAAGGGCCTGTCTCTACCAGAGTCTGTCCCTCCCTCCCTCCCTCTAAGAGGTCCTGGTGGAGCGGAGGTCCTTCCCCAAGTGCAGAAGTTGAAACCAGAAAACGTTCTTCTGGGATACGATTAAGAGGCACATTCAGGACCAGTCAGAATACCAATATTTATAGAGAATTGCAAAAATCCTAGCAAGAAATAACCTTAAACCCATCTCTGGAAAGTATGGGCCAATTAGTGGAATGTTTTTCTTCTAAGAAAGCTACTTTTGAGAAAGCTCCAGGCTAACTTCTGTATGCAAGGGAAGTGAAAATGCCTATGGTAGTAAGCCTGAGGCACATACCACAGCCTGAAGCTCAAAGCAGCAAAACAGGCCAATTTACACGTGGCTGCAGTAGGAATTTGCAGCCAGAAGGCGATGTGTGCTCTCCCACAAAAGTAGTAACCAGGGTCCACCACTCCAGGACCACTGCGGAGCCATCCGGCAAACAGCTGATTTCAAGAAACACGGTTGCTTGCTATTACCGCCAAGAAATCCCTTTCATTTGTTCTGCATATTGTTCTTTTTAGAATTGACCTATTACCCTCATAACTGGTTCTGCTAACAAAAAAAAAAAAACAACAACCAAACACATGGGAGGGAAAACCTGTAGAAGTTTAACAAGTTTTCAAGCAGCCACCACTCAGAGACACAGGCAGCTTGAAGCTGAGAAGTGATGTACTCTGTCAGAAATCATCTTATTTTAGTTTAGTTCTTAGCAGGCATAATGTTATTATGTGTTATTTCTCCAGGAGTCCCCAAAGGCACCAGAGAAGATCTTGTAACAGAAGACATTGCAGGGACATGTAAGATGCAATCTCTTCCCTAGTGAAGAAATTGCAAGAGATCTGAAACAAAGGAAGGTTAAACAGAGAAATCCTAACCCTGGCTGGGTGCCCCGTTATCTTAGTGCAGCTCTGTTCTTCATTGGTAAATTCAGCATAAGGAGAAATTACTTATCCATGTCCTTATTCTACCTATAAAATGAATACAAGATTACAATCTTATCTCTTGCACAATTTACATGTCATGTAGTACAGCTTGATCAAGAAAATTCAATGAAAATATGTTGTTTCTCATCACCTCAGGTTCTTGGAAAGTAGCATTGATGTTATGTAAAGGGAAAGAAAAATCATAAGGTCTTACATAATTTACCTTTGACTGTTTGTGAGATCTCTTATGCTAGTTATTTCTTTATCTTGTGCTAACAGAAGAACCCAGGCCTTGCAACTGCTACTCAAACAAGTCCTTTGATTCTGATCAGCTCAAGTGCTTGCTCATGCAATCAGATGAAGGACTGTGCCTAAGCTACCCAGAAGACAAATCTGGCATATTGGGTCATCTGCAAAATAAAGTTTCTCATTGCCCAGAGAGTCATTCAGTTTTGGGAACTTTTATTTCTACATAAGAAGAAAAAGCACAAAAGAGGAAAAGGACAAGTGTTCAGGACATCCTCACTATCCAGCATCAGAAATGTTTTATTTGTACAAGTACTGCTCTGGTCCCATGGACCAACAGCTCGTTTCCACCTGGGGGACTTCTGTTGTGCTTCTGGTGCACACCTTCCTCTTGAATTTTACCCATAGGGATTCAGTTCACAAGCTCCATGACTGGTCCATGGCAGTAACTACACTGAATTAAGCAAGAATAACTTGAAGATTCACTTCAGAAGCATTCTTCTCATCCAGCCTAAAACACTACCGTACATGCACCCTAAGGCCAAGTGTTATCATTTGCCCAGCTGTTGCACCAGTAGATTGTATTTAAGAAATAGATTTGTAAATGCATTTAATATGTTCTGCCTGGCAGCACATAGTTACTCATTTTTAAAATGATGGATGGCCAATAGAAGTTAAAAAAACCTTTTTAATTTGGAATCTGGATTCAGAATCTGGCATTTATTAGCAGAGTTGATTAAAAGTTTTGGCCTTTGCCTTTAGTGATAGGTCTAAATTTTTTTTCAGTTTCCTTCATTAAAATATTGTGCTTTCCTGATGAAACCAGTATGTTAAAGAATACATTATTATAAGATACTCAGAGTAATTTTCAGGAAGAAAGGAATGACAGAAAACAGCTGAACAGTATGAAAAAATTCTTACTGCGGCTGTTGCACCTACTTCAGACTCCAAATCGCCACTAGATTTACACGTATGCACAGCTAAGCACACACTTCCATGGTGTTGATGGCACACATTGTCCAACAAGAGCTGAACTGCACTTCAGTGCTTTACAAAGTGATGCAGGAGGACTGAAATGGCCAAAGTCAGCTCACATGTACACTGTTTAAACAGACTGAATTATACCAGAGAAGAATTTGTACCATTTTCTAAACTTCTTTTTTTTTTCGTCTCTGTACAAATGAGATGTGTAAGTTTGTATGAAAATGGTGCTACAGAAGGAATCCAGAATCAACATCTACAGAAGTATTTAACACAGTTTGATCAGGTCAAATAATTCATCTGTCCTTCCCTTTGTGAAATTCAACCCTTGTTTGCATAGCTAATATCCTCCTGAGTAGCCATAAGCCCTATCCTTTGTGTATGAGTAGGCTTTAGGAAATGTTTAATCAGTTTGCAAGAGAGCATAGATACAATTCCATGACAACTCTTTCTGTGTCATCTAAAAAAGTCACAGATATGAAAATTGAAAATATAAATAATGCTTCTGAAAAGAAATGCCAAGGAAGTGTCCCTACATAATTCTTCTCTCTTTCAGTAAATATTTTCTCTCTCTAAACATTTTTTTTCAGTGACAAGATAAAATTTGTTTCCTTTTCTGAAGGTGGAAAAACAATGAGAGTCCTACTCTCATTTTTAACTTTATAAAAAAACAGGCAAATTGCTGATTTCAAAATATGATTTCAAAAATTATAATATTCTTCATACATCACCCTAAAACTAATTCTGAAAAATTACTTAGTGTATTTCTGAGATAAAATCTTGTTTTAGCTTCAACGAACCACATTTTTCAAAAAAATTATTAACCATATGGGCAGCCAGGAGAGAACATTTAAAAAATAAATTCAGAAAATATAAATAATAAATAGTTCCTGAGAAAATTTTAGCAAAACAGCATGTATCTACAACTTCCACCAAACTTAATTGGAAAGCATGATTCTGATACTACCATTTTGAAGCTTTCTCACTTGAAAGCAAAAAGCTAGGAACCCTGACATATATATTGTATTACAAGCAAATTTTGCTTTTCATACAGATATGTGAAACTAGCTGTCACAAATTTCAAATGTGATTAAAGATCAAGTATATGAATGCAGAAATTTGGACCTGGAAAGTCTTCATTCTGATAAAGTCTGTCGAACTATAGGCATTTCTCAGACATGCAATGGAGATCACATGTTAAGTTCTTTAAGTTAATTTAAAATTTCAGTCTTACTAAATGCACTGGAAAAATATGACTGACAACAATTTAAAAAAATGGAATAGGATTGTGTACTTAAAAGCATTCATGGGTTCAAAGAAAGATAACAATGAGGGCCAGAGCTATATCACTGTGCTATCTTAAGCAGTTTAGAACAATAATAACTTGTTCTTTAGGAGTTCTTCATTATTTTGCTTCTGGAGCAATGGAATGTGAGAACAATCTTGCCCCCAGCACTGTTAAGCTTCCAGTCCCAAACTGAAAGAAAAGTTAGAAAAAGTGTTACAGGAAAACATGTTTATGCATGTGGGGTTTGAAATCACCTGGGATCCTGATGAACCTTGTGTGGATGTTTACACATTTTCATAATTTTTAAATAAACATCCATCTTTTTTTTTTTAATTATTTGTCTTTTACATAGCTGAAGATAATGGAATCTGTTCTCACATGTTATAACGTGGCATAACTCCACTGTGGTCATAGCAGGAGAGGTGACTGGAGTCAGGTAAGAACCTGGCCCTTTATTTGAACAAACACCATTTAATTTTTTTTTAATCTAAAACTGCTCTCTGTTAAAAGAAAATAGTTAAAAATCCTATCTAAAAGTAGAAACTTGATGGAACATGCTTCTAGACAGTTTTACTTACTCTCTGCCAGAAATGTTTACAGACAGAAATAATTGTCAACCTCATCTTCCTAAGGGAGAGAGGATATAGGAGCTCTCCCACTGCATGTGCCAGTTCTCAGGGCACAACAGACCAGGTCCTGAGCACACCTACACACACACTTGAGCCATGTTTGTGAACACAGAGAATAAGTCTTGTTTTCACTCCAGTAAGTAGTAAACACATTTTGAAAGTGCAAGAACTGATTTGAAGCACAATCGTTATCTGAGCTAAAAAATTTTCTCAGTCTTACTCACTCACCTTTGTCACATGGTGCTTTTCATGTTGTACGGGAATCTTAAACATTTGGCACCAATATGTTGTATCCTTGTCTGGTACAGGCACCTGTCTTAATAAAAAGGGCAAGAACACAGTATTATAAAAGTTACATTTCCCTGCTGCATGAGCCCAACTTTGGCTACCGCCTTATCTGCATCTCCACATAAACCCAAAACCTGGAGTAACTTACGTCTTTGTTTGTCAAGTCAAAGTATGGCAAAGAGGCAGATAAGACTTCTTCTTTCTCAGGATTCAGTAAACGTAGACTCTTTGTACCACGATTAGACCCATGGTAATTTTGACCTGCTTCTCCCATGTCTTTGTGATGGTAGGCCCATATGACCCGCACTGTGCTCTCCTGAAAAACAACCAAACAAACAACAAACCAAAAAGTTAATAAGGAATAGGAACAATATCTTCCTTACATAGTCCACATAATCCCTATGATAAGAATGATGTAGGTGTTGCTGTATTTGAACAATGACAATGTATACCAGAGGAGCAGTCATCTACTGATACAGTTTTGCCTTCATAGAGTTCCTTGGAGATATGCAGAAGTTCAATCGCTCTCTGATAGATCCCTTCATTAGTGTTGTGAATTTAAATTATATCTGTAAATAGCAGAATAGACTCATAAAGAAGTGATCAACTAAATGCATGAAAATAAATATTCTAGAAACATCACTTATTTGGCCAGCAATCAGAAGGTTTCGCCCAAAATATTTGCCAGGCTCAGCTCTGTAAATATGTGGATACCTCCCGTGAACTGCTGTTGTTACATGGTAGGGCAGACAGACATGTAGTTATAGAATAGATTTACATCTTAAAAATCAATCTACAGGCACAGCACTGGTCAATTCTCTGTAAACCATTCTCAGATTGCAATAATCACCCTTGAGACAAAATACTCTAATAAATCCTGAAGTGTCTCAGAATGTCAAACTATACTGAGAATTCGGAGCAGGTGCAAAAACCACAGATCCATTGATGGCCTGGAAATCTGATGGTTGATACAGCTGTGGTTTGCTTCCTGCATCGTTCGGCTCCTCAGGTTGTTATTACTGTGTATATTGTGAAAACATAGATAATTAAATTAGTGTTGAACTACTATTGCACTGCTTCCAAAATGAGTAGTAAACAAGCCAAAGTACACAATCTCTATACAAAGCCTTGCAAATCTCTCTAACCTACCTGTCATTTCCAGTATAGAAGTCATCAATTTATTATAATTTTAAATTATGCTTAGGAAACAGTATAGCAGTCCCTAGGGCAACAGAAGAATTTACCATGAAAAGTATTTTACTGTGGAAAGCGTTTTATTGTAAAGCTCTTCAACTTCCTAATTCTGAATAAAGAAATAAAACAAATATATAAATATACTCACTTCAAGCTTTTTAGAAAGTCTATATCTAAGATCAATTACAAGTTAGTGTTAGATGTAGAAAGTGTTTTTCAAGCTGGCATCTCTTGAACGATTGTAACTGTGGGATATGGGACACGATGGCACAGAAGTACCTGTTTCAGTCCTATGTTCACTTGATGTGTTAGAAATTAGAGAACATAATGCGTCAAAGGAGAAGGATGAAGAAAGCTCAAATTAAAATATCAGAGCTTAATAAAACTAACACAAGTATTTTACCTGGCTAATTTAAATTGACCAAACAGATGTTTTGGGAAGTGAATTTCTCTAATTCTGTCCTTTGCTAAACTGAGATCTTAATAAACAGCTTCATAACCACGTATACATTCAGCCTGTATTAATTACTTCATCTCTCTACATATAGGCAGAGCCTCTTACCGTTATGCTCTTGTCGTTTGTGTCACAAGTGTGCAGTTCTCTGCTAAAAGCCAATATTGTATGTGTGCTGTTTTCCATGGCATACTCGAGATGGTAATCCTGTTGAGGGTCCTTTTTTAGTACTCTGTTTTCATCTGTAAAATAATCCTGTTGAAAAGAAAAGGTGGTTCATTATTAAAATCTAATATTAAATTAAAAATTAAAGTTAATGTCCAATACTGAAGCCCTTTAAAATACATCTTTATGTAAAATGTGGAAGTATCAGTTTTGTATGAAATGATAAATTTGACACGTCGGTGAGCTTTTTTCTATTAAAAATCTCCAAGAAAGTAAGTCTCCTTGATAAGCAGCTTAAAGAATGTATTGAGCAGCTTTAACACCATGTTGCCTCTAAATAACTGCAGAAATAAAAGTTGTACCAAACAACCAAGAAGCCTAATTTATCATAACTGAGATGTCATGAACTTTTGGAGAAATTACAGAGAGAATGAATTGCACTTAATATTCACATCAACAATATTGTCATTCCCCCTTTTCCCAACTTTTTGTTTTTAATTCCCCATAAAAAGCAAACCTCTTGAATGAACATCAAATAGAACCAGAAACCCTACGGCTTAGCTAACACAAAAAGTGCTCAGCTCATACAAAAGGTGCTGGCTTGGGTTAGGTTGGGTTTTGGGAGGGGGGGGGTAGGAGCGGTTTGTAAGAAAGACGCTTCCCATCTGGGGTTCAGCAGAGGCACAGTACAATGGAGGAGCGGCTGCAGCAATGCCGAGTCATTAACCTCCTCACCCCAAATTCCTGCGGTCCCGTGCAGCTGGGACCTGGCCCTCCCTCTCCTCCCACCCTGGCCACCTGGAAAGGCCTGGCCACCACCTCAAATACCTCTCCCCTGGTCACCCTCCTTTGAGTTTTAGGCTGCTTCTGCCCGGCTGGGGATGGGGAGAGGGACTTTTCATTAACAGATATATTTCTCACGCTGAGCAGGCTACAGGCAGCCACCGTTAATTGTCTGGTGGCCTTCGCAAAGTAACATAGTGCCGGCTGTTCCTGGAAGGCCATTACTCCTACAGCTATTTGGTCCTCCATTCACTTACAGAGACATTTCTAACTTTCCCCATTTGTTAAAGTGGAGATAACCAAGATGAACAATTGTAAAATGTTACGTCCAAGCATTTTGATACTGGAAAAAGTAGCTATACCTTATTAATTCATGAAAGGATGATTTAGAAGCTGCACTGTTAAGCTTAACCTCTCCCTAGAAATCTCTGTGTGTGTGCAAGAGACCACAGGTACACCAGTCAGGGTTCACAAGCTGGTCTGCCTTTTACAGATGTACAAAAAAACATGCCCAAATATTTCATTAAGGTATATTAAATCGTATGAAAATTTGTGTAAAATTATCTCAGTCGTGATGCAGTTTCAAGGAAGAAAAGGATAAAAAGATGACAATTGTTTATCAGTATGAAAATATTCAGACTTAATTCTGTCTTGCCAAAACTACTGAAACCGTTTGGATTTTTTCAGTTCTGGAACAAATCTAATTTTCAAAAATACTGAAAAGAGCCCTTCTTTTCCTGTCGGCACTTCTCACAATGACAACTGAATGAGTACATATGTGAAAGAATACACACACAGAAAAATAATCACCAAAAAGAATGAAAGAGGGGTCTGGGACCTGCAGTTCTATGCTGAAAGAAAGGGGACTGATAAGTTACATTCATTCAGAGAAAGAATTTTGGATTTTCTTTTCCAGAGGAAAATAATGGGCCTATTCTGGCATGGTATCTGAAGAGGGGTACTTTATGGGTCAAAACACTGCACTTTAAACTTGCATCAGAGCTTGGAAAGAAGAAGCGTACCTCTATGTGCAATACCATCCCTGCTCTGAAAACACTCCTCTGTGGACTCTTGGCTTCCATCTTAAAAATAGTAAGGGCTTGTCTGGACAAGAAATGTAACCTTGTGAACATCAGCTTTTATTAGAGTGTGCTATCTTTGCTGAAATGATACATTTAATTGGAGGAAGGTGCCCTTGTGTTAGAATAAGCACCCACACATTGAATTACTGAGGAATACAAATTCAAGAATAGCTTTTCCTCATGTGAACGTGTTGAAAGTCTTTGCCTGAAACCACTGTGAAGGAATGCTCAGAAATGCGAAGCCAAGTTAGGTGCGCACACTCAAATATTTTTCTGGTGAACTTCACCATTTCTTAACAAGTCTAAAGAACACAGCTGTAGACAAAAAAAAATGTTCCTGTGATAAAGTCCTGACTTCCATGAGCCTGCAGGGAGAGTGCAAAATTAACTGAAAGAAGTTGTATAATTAAGATATTAGCTCAGATATGCCTTGATAACGTGATTGTCAGTGTAATTATTTCACTTTCCTGGATGACAGTCAAAGAGAGGTCACAGCTCTGGCTCACTGCAAGTGGCTCATTTTGTGGCTGCTGTCAACTGCTTTAGGGAATGTCCCAGGAGAGGACCATGCTGCTTCCCACAGCAGAAGATCTGTGCTGGGAAAGCTGCATTGGGCACTCACAGCACTGCCTGCCCAGGCGCTCGCTGCCTACCCCTGCTGGCAACGCTGAACAGCAAGCACCTCGCTCCGTGACTCACCTTAAATTATTTTGTGGGTAGATGTTAATCTGACTGACTAACACTAATCTTTCCCATGTGAAAATTTCTGTGAGGCAATGAATTCCTTGCCTTTACTTACTCTCCCTGCCAGATACACACCACCTTTGAACAGCCCTTGAATATCAGCGTGCTGAGAATACCTGGGAAGCAAATTTATGTAATGCCTAGGAAGAGAGAGGTGTCCACTTATTCCCCAAATCCTACAACTCCACTGAGTGCAGTGGGACTGCCCTAGGGGAGTCAAGTGTGAGTACGCTTGACAGGAGCTGTTTAGTAGTTAGTCAACTGCTTATATTACTATTTTTTTTTCTTTGTTGAGCCAGATGTTCATCACAAAAATAAAATCAAAAGATGTAACAAAAATTAATCTGAACAGCTTAGAAATTGACTTCTCAACCTCTCACATGAAAATGGTTTGTTTACCAGTTTTAAAACAAAACAAGACCACATTGCCAAGGAAACATACTTATCTCTTTCTATTCACAGAGAAGATTTTAAGTCAAACTATGCAGACTTTGCTCAATTTACTCATCAGAGCTTAAAAGCCTTGAAGACAAGCATTGTGTACAAAGTGTAATGAATAAAAGGAGGTTATGAAAAATGAAGACAAGCTGATAAATTGTGATGCCACGTCCTTTTCAGTAGCATTTTGGAAAAGTAAGAAAAAATAAGTTGTAAATATAGCTTTGTAGATATATGTCTGTGTCTTTATACATCTCTTATACTTCCTTCCAGAGTGGAAAATGAGAATAAATGAAAGTCCTTCTCCTAGGGTAAAAATGCAATCAAACCCACCACATTTGGATAGCCTACACCCCATTTAAGTCCTCGTGTCTAGTCAAAGCTGGGTACCTCTGAAGGCCTTTGAAAAGTGACAGGACAGAGGATGGATGTACCAGAGGCCAGGGGAGGAACGTTAGGCATCTGGGCTTCAGCTGAACTTGAACTAAATACGGTTCAAAAATCTCTCAGGGACAGACTACTGTAACACAGAACTCATCTAAATTCACAAGTTTCACTCTTTTAATTATGTAGAGGAAGAAGTGCGACATTCTCATCAACAGAATTACAGTAATTTCTATCACAGAGGTCTGAAATGTGCCTTGTGTTGGAACAGTTTATTCTTCCTACCGGGTAGGAAAAGGCTCTAATGTGGCAACCTCTTTTACACAGATTTGGTTTTGCCGCCCCATATAGTTAGCTAGAAAACCTGTGTTTTGTAGGAGAGATTATGCCGTTACAAGTCCCCCTGAATTTCATGGAGTCCCGGGAGAGATCTACAATAACTATCAAACCCTTAAAACTGAATTTCTCACAGCACAAACCTGACAATATGGACTTCTGTGCTGATTTATGATGCTGGACCTTGCATCTAGATTCTTCGGTTTCTTATACATACAAAAGTATATATCATATGTTAAATCAAGATAAAGTTTTTTAAGTTTCACATCAACTTTACAGAAGTGTAAGCAGTACAGAAAGAGAAGATAAGCATGAAATAACTATATTTTTCAGGTATGAAAGTCTTATTTTGGCTATTTAAATAGTAAGTGCTTAAAGCAAAGTTTCAGAATTGTTATTGATCATGCTATATAATAAAAAAGATGTAATTTTTATTTCAGAATTTGCTCATGTAAACTGTTCACATGTGAAACATTTGAAATTTCTGTACTTGCTTTAATAATATTTCATAAGATCAAATTTTAAACTCTGGCCTCAGTTATGCCATCAGTCAAATAATTCTGTATCTCCTTCCTCGCATTACCTAGAAGTTGAAACAACATATGGAAAATGAGAAATCTTCCTGACAGTACAAGTTATTTTATATTCTTTTCCAGATGTGAAGCCGGTCATATTACAATGTTTTTCAAATCCTATTAACCTCTTTCTTTCTTAAACAAAACAAAACAAAAACCGAACTAAAAAAAGTTTTGCAGTATATATGGTTTCTGATTGCTGCTCTACAAAGAGTCAGGGAGAATAATTTCTTAAGGATGTGAAAAAAAAGGATGGTGTATCCTTTGAGAATGTAAGCACAGCTGCAGAGGGAAGCCTGACCCCAAAAGCACCACCAGCTGTCATCTCAAGCTTGAACAGGTGTTTATGGGACTCCCTCCCCAGATCGTTCCAATGTATAAGATTGTTTTACTGAAGATAACCATTTCCCATCATAAGTTATACACAGCACCTTCCAACCTCAAGAAGCATAAAATAGCTCATGAACTGTGGCCCTGTCCAGCAATCACTTTGAGGGCTCCTCTTGCAAGCAGCTCTTCTGCCAGGGTTTATACAGGCTGCCCTTCTCTAACCGGGAGATCGCAGTGATTTAACACTTACAAGCTAGTAGATGGACAAGCCAGGAAGGGGAAAGGATGGAAAAACAAGCTGTGTTACAACTAATCCTCACCTATGGTCTGTAGCCAACCCAAAACTACTGACATCTAAGACTAGGGTCAAAGACAATTTTGGCAAAGAAATCGGGAAGCTGTAACCAAGATGAAAACTGGCACAGGGAAGGATCTATCTGAGTATAATTAGGATGGATAAATTGCTACGGTACGCAAAAGAACTGACCAAAACATTTGTTTGAAATAAGCACCAAGCTATGCCTTTCCAAAAAAATAACTGTGGTTAACATTTCTGGTTTTTATTGTTGTATTCTGTTTAGATGGAATCCTGCTGCTCATGGTTCCAGCACACACTGGATGCTGCCACCAAAAAGAAGCTGCTTTAATATTATATCTGAGAAGAAGTAAACAGAGCATGAGTTTACAAGTAAACAAACTAAACATTTTTGCAACCTCAAATAAATTACGGCTTGAGTTTCAGGCAAAGATCTTACTATGTGCGTGTATTAGGGAAAAGCAGAGCCCACCCACAGAAAACCAACATGAAGCAGAAGTCTGAAAGCACCACTGCTCCATATAAGAACACCTTGAGAGCATTCCAGTTGATCGATCCCATCCTGGGATGGGCCCCAAGTGAAAAATTATCGACAGAAAGGGTACAGCGAGAGCTATGAAGCAGTTGCAAGAAATTCCTAAAGTAACTGAGGTTGGTAAATTCAGCTGCTGCCCTATGAACAGTCTGGTTGTAATTAATTTAGTGACTGATTTTTTTCTTTACCTACAGAGCAGATTAGCATAAAGAGATTCAGTCCTTGCTAGCAAGCCTGGATCTCACTCATGCAGGCAGTTCTGAGAAGCTGCACACAATTCCTGGTACAATTCCAAATAATCTGGCTGAATGACACCAGTGTAAACATGGAATATTTACTTCATGTGTACTACTAACTTGGACAAGGACAGAAAATTTATATCCGCAATAAATAATTGTGGGGGTGTCTGCATTTTAGATGCAGGCATACATATATACACACAGCTTTCACTTGTCCAAATGTCACTTGTGCATTTACAGAAACAGCTAATGCATGTACGTGTATACATGTGCATATATTTTCTTTGCAAAAAGTAGGTGCATATTTTTTCACATGAAACACAATTATTTACTTAGAGACATGTCTTTCCTCATTCAAACTGTAAGTCATTTGAATACGCTTCAGTGTGTTTCTTATATCTAGTTAAATGCTGCCTGGAGCAGCTTCCCAGTTGCCTACAGCTGGCAGTGACGCCCCTTGTCTTCCGTGGCAGGCCAGGAAGATAGAAAAACATCACTTACTCCAGAAACAAATAAAAACCACTGAAATGCGGAGAGCTTTCTAAGTGACTACAAAAAGGTGTATAACACGTGAGCTATTAGAAGTTGAAATACAGTATCGCGTATCAGAGTTGATAATTTGACTTTGCAGAGAGATCTGAGGACCTACCCCAGTCTTTACATCAAGAATGAATGCTGATTTAAGAGGCTATATTCCAGATATAACAGAAGATATAACACTAGATTAAAGGCTGTCCTAGCACAAACAGACTAGATAAAACATGTGGTAAAGAATTTTAAGGAAAGAAAATATATATCAGGTGATATATCATGATACAATCTTACAACTGCACTTTATGACAAGGAATATTCATTATAGAGGACCTACATTTAACCACTACAAGTTTTCTTGTTTTAATTGCTTTAATTACTTCAATTACCTCAATTTTCAAGAAGTTTTAGAAACACTTTAGGGATTTTCAAGCACAGCTATTAGTGATACTTAGTCGTAAAATTTATGTATGTGCCTTAGAAAATCTCCACTCTACTCAGTCTGACTTCTAAGATACTTGTTTATATTGAGAATTAAATCACTCCCCCATTATTTTAAGGCTTTGCATCACTCACAGTGGCTACATTTCCATCCTGCCCAGGTACTTATTTTTGGGTAGCTCTACAAAAATTTAGGTTTTTTAGAATCACAGAATCATTTGGGTGGAAGGGACTTTTTAAGACCATCAAGCCCAACTGTTAACCCAGCACTGCCAGGTCACCACTAAACCATGTCCCTGAGCATCACATCTACATGTCTTTTAAATACATCCAGGGATGGTGACTCCACCACTTCCTTGGGCAGCCAGTTCCAACCCTTTCAGTGAAGAAATTTTTCCTGTTATCCAACCTAAACCTCACTTGGCGCAACTTGAGGCTGTTTCCTCTTGTCCTATTGCTTGTTAATTGTGAGAACAGACCAACCCCCACCTCACTACAACCTCCTTTCAGGTAGTTGTAGAGAGCAAGAAGGTCTCCTCTCAGCCTCCTTTTCTCCAGGCTAAACAATCCCAGTTCCCTCCACTGCTCCTCACCAGACTTGTGCTCTAGACCCTTCACCAGCTTCATTGTCCTTCTCTGGACAAGGTCTAGCACCTCAATGTCCTTCTTGTAGTGAGGGGCCCAAAACTGAACATAGCATTTGGGATACGGCCTCACTAGTGCCAAGTACAGTGGGATGATTGTTTCCCTGGTCCTGCTGGCCTGATAGAGTCCAGAAGGCTGTTTGCCTTCTTGATGACCTGGGCACACTGATGGCTTATGTTCAGCCTGCTGTTGACCAACACCACCAGGTCCTTTTCCCCTGGGCAGCTTTCCAGACACTCTTCCCTGAGCCTGTAGTGTTGCCTGGGGTTGCTGTGACACAAGTGCAGGACCCAGCACTTAGCCTTGTTGAAACTCAGCCTCAGCCCATCGATCAAACCTGTCCAAATCCCTCTGTAAAGTCTCCCTACCTTTGAGCAGATCAACGTATCCACCCAGCTTGGTATCATCTGCAAATTTACTGAGGGTGCACTTGATCCCCTTGTCCAGATCATTGATAAAGATATTAAATAGAACAGGCCCCAATACTGATCCCCAGGGAACACCACTTGTGACCAGCTGCCAACTAGATTTAACTCCATCATTCTTTGGGCCCAGTCATCCAGCCAATTTTTTATCCAGTAATGTACATACATCCAAGCCATGATCATACAGTTTCTCAAGGAGAATGTTGTGGGAAACTTCAAAGGCTTTACAAAGGTCCAGGTAGACAATATCTACAGCCTTTCTCTCATCCACTAGGGAGGTCATCTTGTCATAGAAGATCAGGTTAGTCAAGCAGGACCTGAGTTTCATAAACCCATGATGACTGGGCTTGGTCACCTGTTTGTCATGTACGTGCCTCATGATGGCACTCAAGATGATTGGCTTCATAACCTTCTCTGGCACCGAGGTCAGACTGACAGGCCCGTAGTTCTCTAGATCCTCTTTCTGGCTGTTCTTCTAGATGGGTGTCACATTTGCTAACCTCCAGTCAACTGGGACCTCTCTGGTTAGCCAGGACTGCTGATAAACGATGGGAAATGATGGTGAGCTCTTCCACCAGCTCCCTCAGTACCCTTGGGTGGATCCTATCTGGCCACATAGACTTGTGTGCATCTAAGTGGTGCAGCAGGTCACTGATCATTTCTTGTTGGATAACAGGGGCTTTATTCTGCACCTCATTCTTGTCTTCCAACTCAGGGGGCTGGGCACTCAGAGAACAACTGGTCTTACTCTTAAAGACTGAGGCAAAGAAGACATTAAGTATCTCGTCTTTTTCCTCATCCTTGGTGACTATGTTTCCCCCCACATCCACAGAGAATGGAGAGTCTCCTTAGTTCCCCTTTTGCTGTTAATGTATTTATAGAAAGATTTTTAATTGTATTTTTATGGCAGTAGCCAGATTAAGTTCTAGCTCAGCTTTGGCCTTTCTAATTTTCTCCCTGAATAGCCACACAGAATCTCTGTAGTTGTGCTGAGTGGCCTGCCCCTTCTTCCAAAGGTCATAAACTCTCCTTTTTTCCTGAGTTCCAGCCAAAGGTCTCTGTTCAGCCAGGCCAATCTTCTTCCCTGCTGGCTTGTCTTTTTGCACATGGGGATGGCCTGATCTTGTGCCTTTAAAGATTTTCCCTCTTGAAGAATGTCCAGCCTTCCTGGACTGCTTTGCCCTTCGGGACTGCCACCCAAGGGACTCTGTCAACCAATCGCCTAAACAGGTCAAAGTCTGCCCTCCAGAAGTCCAAGGTGTCAGTTCTAATGACTCCCCTCCTTACTTCACCACGAATTGAAGACTCCATCACTTCATGATCACTATGCCCAAGATGGCCTCCAGCTTCCTATCACCCACATGTCCTCCTCTGTTTGTGAACAACAGGTCTAGCAGGGAGCCTTCCCTAGCCGGCCCACTCACCAGCTGTGTCAGGAATTTCTCTTCCACATACTCCAGGAACCTTCCAGACTGTTTCTCTCCATTGTTGTATTTTATTTCCAGCAGACCACTGGTAAGTTGAAGTTCCTCACAAGTACAAGTGATAGTGATCGTGAGACTTCTCCCAGCTGCTTATAGAATATTTTGTCTGCTTCTTCATCCTGGATGGATGGTCTACAACAGACTCCCACCACTTCTTGGTGTTTCCAAAATCCAAAGGACAAGAAAAAAGACCATAAAGAACAAAAAAAAAAAAACCAAAAAAAAAA
>JAAGNO010006716.1:0-31758 GCA_033439905.1 Ceryle rudis | reverse complement strand
AGAGTGGTGGAGCACTGGAACAGGTTTCCCAGGGAGGTGGTTGAGGCCCCATCCCTGGAGACATTCAAGGTGGGGCTTGTCACAGTTCTGAGCAACCCGCTCTAGTTGGATGTCTAAAGGATGTCCCTTCTCTCAGCAGTGGGGTTGGACTAGGTGACCTCTAGAGGTCCCTTCCAACCCAGACATTTCTATATTTCTAAATCCAGCTCCTGGCTGCCAGCCCCTTGTAGATGTTCTGCATGTACCAGTGGCTCTAGTCATCTGTGTTCAGACAAATGGGTCCTATCCTTAACTCCAGATCTGAAGAAATGAGATAGCCTGTCTTTGGAGAACTGAACTCTAATGTCCATAAAGGAATAGAAAAGCTAATGAAAGGTTTAGCATGCATCCTGTTCAGCTTTTCTGTGCTTGTTTGTACACAGTCATGGATATGAGCATTACACAGGCTTGTGTTTCTCTTAGAACTTCAACTATGAAACTAAAAAATAGAACCTGGGATTCAGAGTCTCTGAAATGTCTTTCCAGAAAACTTTGTATTATGTGTTGGTAAAAAAAAAAAAAAAAAATTTCTTTAATTTAGACCTGAAATTTTTAAATCTATCCCAAATAAAGCATTGCATTTTTATTTCCAGATACTTTTCCAGATCTTGTAAAAAAACCCCCAATCTTTAACTGCTTAGTTTACATTTGCTTCAGCAGCAAAGAGACAGACTTGGCAGTCTTTAAAAAAAAAGAAAGATTTACAATTTTTTTGAAGGCTTTCAAGCCGTTATATAAAGTGCTTGGTAGATTAAATGGCTTTCTTGATTCATACGCTGAGAGTAACAGACTTCATGCACAAGCTGCTGTGCTATGAATTGATCTGACCTAGTTGTACTGCCACATTCTCCTACAGTTCAGAACTTGCTCTTTGTGTCTTCCTTATGGACTGAACCTCAGCAAAACTTATCCAGAACTGGTGTCTCTGCCCATTCACTTCTCTGAATCTCAAAAAATAAATGAGCACTTGTGTCGACTCCCAAAATACACTGTCTTCAATAACCATGTCTTGGAGAATTGAAGGTAACTCTTTGAGTATCATGGTTGTGAGTGCAGTGTTTGAATGACTAACAATCTCTGCTACTGAGATGATTGTAAAATCAATTGACTTACACTGGAACTCTGTCTATTACAACTTCATCTATATGAAACGAAGCGAGAGGCAACCATCTGATCATTTAAATGATTGTATGACAGTAGATGATATTGAATAGATGGTGCTGAGGGGCAGCAGAGAGGCATGCATGTAGGGAATATAGGAGTTAGGAACACCTGACACATCAACTTCTCTTTTACAAGCATTTTTTTCTGTGAATTTCTCCACAGTTTCTTTTGCAAAGGATTCAGAAGAGGGATAGTTTAGTCTTTGTTCATAAACATGGCACTGTGTGGGTTTCCTATGAGGCTTACTCTCTCAGGTTGGACATATGGTAGCCATATCACCTCCTCACCCTTTGCTGAGAGGTGGAGAAAACCAGTATAATTGTTTTCACTTTCTTATTGCAAGTATCATTTAAGGGCTCCTCAGAGAGACAAGAATGTCAGCAAGGCCTCCCTGTACTTAAAACTATTACTTAAATAAAGTCAAGTGGATCTGCAGCACTGTTCTCTTTCAGACACTCTTCCATAATCAGGAATATGTTACTACTGTGACACTGAAGAGTCTCTCAAAGCTTTGAAGCTTTGCAGTGGCACCTTATGAGAAACAGCCAGTGCTGATACCTCTCAGCAGTAATTATACTGTCTGCAAATTCAGACAAGATTGTGCTGCCACAGGTACAGTTGGACTGAATTTTCATGCTTTATTACTAAAACTGTAAACCAGTAATTTTTGCTTTAAACTAAAGATTTTAGCTCTTAATATACTACAGTACACCAGGAGCCCTAAGTATGGATGTATCTTGCCTAAACGTTTACCTGGTCACTTTTTCATGAGGTTTTCCTTCAACTGGAAAGGAACTGTGACAATAAAATTGTCAAAGGCCGCAGTATTCTTGGGCTGGATGGTGCTTCAGGACTATCGGTGGACCAAAATGCTCACAAAACACCAAATACTTCACATCCTGCTCCTCATCTCTGTTACTGCTAGCTGAAAACAGCATCAAAATTTCTGCCAAGTTTTTGTATATGCCTTATCCTTTTTTAAGACTGTTGAACACATTCCACTCACAAGTAGTATAATCTACTTCAACACCTTCTTACTACTAGATCTTCTTGAAGTATTTTGCAATTAATAAATTTGTTACTCCATCTCAGATAATAATTTATATTACAAAAACCATCTTAAAGTATAAACATAAAGTTGAATTGTCAGAATGTAATGTGATATTTACATGATATTTACCATTGCCCTATTTGTCTTTTTGTAATTCTGCTTCCTGCTGGTTTTCAGATAGATTTGCATCCTTGCAATTGCCAACCAGAAATTGAAAATATATACATATGGATATCACAGACATAAGAACACAAATACGTTAAAATCCAAGAATATTTTATTGCATATTTCTTTCTTTTCCTAGTATATTGCTTAAAAAGAAATATTTATACTTTAGGCATATTCACACATAAATAAACATGTTTATACACGTCTAAACATACACAACAATTGTACAATTGCTTGCAACAATTTTAAGTGGCATTATAAGACCACAAGCTTTGGGAAAAGAAATAATCCCATCAAAGATATCTGCATAAGCAGCACTTCTTTCTGTTTCTGAGAAATTCACATGGTCTTGCAAAAGCAACTGGATAACTAATGTGATTTGTTTTCCAGTTTTTGATGATACTAGAACAGTTGTTCCTTGAATAAAAAATGGTTTTGTTTTCATTCTTAGTTTTGGTTTGGGGTTTGATTTTGTTGATTTTTTTTTTAATATGTGTGTGCGTTTGTTGGTTTTTTTTTTTTTTTTTTTATTTTCCACTGAATTACTAACTGAGGCATATTATGGAACTGACAGGACCACCACTTGCAAAATAAAGGTAGTGAAAGTAAAATAAAACTATTATTACTGCCTTCTCTTTTGTTCTTTTTATCTCATCAGAAACAAGCAGTATTATTTAGAGTTCTGGTGATCTGTTTGCCATAGCTCTAGGAAAACCTTTCAGCTTGCATGACACACCATAGGTTTATCTTTGCTTTCACTTATTAGAAACACCTCTTCCATAGCTCATTTTATTTGCTTGTTATTTAGCAATAAATTTAGTCCCAACCCAATGTTAAGCTCAGGTTTCCAGTCTCAAAGCATAAAAAAAAAGTTCTCTCTTCTTCTGAAGGGGATTTCTGAAGCTAAAGAAAAATTATTGGAGTGCAGTGTCAGCCTCATTCCTGTGCCTGATCTCATATTGAACATTATCTGTCCTCCTTTAGAGCAACTTCTAACATAAAGCAGAAGTCTGCTTACTGAATGTCTGTACTCACAACATCTGTAAAAGGGAGTATTTTTGTCGCCAAATCAGGAAGTTATCTGTCCTAAAATGCCATAGAAGTGTAAGAATAAAAAAGAGTAAATAAGACATTGGTTAACTTATCCTGCATAGTAGCCAGTAGTAGAGATTTATCAACTGTTCTGGATGGAATCAAAGTTGCTGTTCCCTAGAATAATACTTTGAAGAGACTGGATATAGAGCGCTGCCTACTGTCAGTCAAGAATTCATTCCAGATGAGCTTTATTGGCAGAGAAAGATAAAATTTTATCTTCATGCATGGTAAACTTAAATTGAGGTGCCTAAAACCACAAAATGAATTACACATCTAGGCATCACCTCAGTGCCAATTTAAGCAGCTAAGCTCAGTAATGACACTGTAAATGCATCATCTTCAGAGCAATCTAATTCTTATATTCCCTTTCCAGACATTTATTATGGTGTTCATGCATTTTACATTTCTGTGTATTCTGTTCAAACCATAATATTTTTCTTCTAGTCCTTCAAAGGACATTTTAGACTTGTGTTGCTGTTGTGGTTTATGTTATTGCTTTGGTCCCTTAAGTTTAAATGCTTCTCTTGTGTGTTGAATAGGGTATTACAAACCTAGACAGTAAAATGGAAACCACAAATACTGTAATATTCAACTAGTTTTAATATTTAACTCTTTTCCTACATAAAGCCCTTTTTTGTTGACTATAACAAACTTTTCCATTCTTACTACCTCTTTAAATTCTTAAGCCAAATTATTTGGAAAGCAGGTTTTCTGATGCATGAAAGAAATGACCCTTTTCTAACTTATGCAACAGAAAAAGTCACTTAATGTTCAAATGCATCTAAGGTAGAAAGTTCATGCCTACATTCCAATAGTTCTGCTGGATATGTTGGGCTGAAACACTGCACTCTTTCATAGGAAATGGTGTCTTTAAGGACAAGGCTGAAGACTTGAAGTAAGGCATAAATGCTCAGTAAACATTGTTTTACATGGTTTGGAACATGCTTAGTACATCATTTTCATTGTTGCTGTTTTAGACATTTCTTTTCATTCTCCTACTCACTTTCCTAATGTAATTAACATTAAGATGTTTGTCAAGTATACAATTTTAAGGACACCTTCTGCCAAAGAGGCCTCATTAAGGGCTTTTGAAATACAGAGTACTAATGAAAGAATCTCGTGTCAAGACATTTAGTTAAGGACTCACACAGCTTAGGGTGTCTCCATTTAAGATATTACTGCTAATGATGCAGGCAGTCTCATTTAAGGAAATATCAGTTCAGTGCGTTCTGGTGAACTCAGTTATGGCAATAAAGATGAGACCCAACAAAATAATTCACAGGAAAAAAGTAACTCAAAATCACCTAATAGGAATATTTATTCTTTACTTTCTTTTTCAATAAATGCATCACTGAGAAAATAAAGTGATAACATCAGTACAGTGGAAAAGTACGCAAATGTAGAGTATTTGGTTTGGATTCCTGTTTAACTCTGCTTTCAAGCAAATGAAGATTGATTTAATGGAGCTATATTTCATGGCCACAAGACTAGTCTGTTAGCACTGCCTGTATGTAGCATTTCAAGCCTAAACAGCCCATGTGTCCTCATGACAGAGCAGTGCCTCAATGGGACACACATGGTATCTTTTTCTGGAAACTGTATTCTTGACCCAGTCCTATTGATTTTAAATCTATAACTGGTCACTAGAACCACTGACGAGTAGAGCGGTATGTCTATGAGGTTAAGCAAAAGGTAAATGAGGATTTTGAGGATACTAGTGCTGCATAAATACAAGACAGCCAAGTCTAAATGCCATCTAATGTATTTTAGCCTTCCTTATAATCCTCTGGTCAGCTCTCCAGCACCTCTGTGACTGCTGTGACTGTATTAAATCCTGTGTCACTGCACACTTATCCTTTCTTTAACCTCTTGTCCAGGTGTTCATTATCAGAGGATGGGAAAACAGAACAGGTTATTTCCCTTATATAACACCTCAAGAACATTCTTCATTATACCTCAATGTTCTTTCAAGGTTTTTTAATTTATCATTCAATGTAGTATCTAGGTACTAGCCAAACGATTCAGAGTCTTCAAAAAATATACTCACTCCGCATAAAATGGAAAAACTTCCTGTGGACTGAAATAGAAGAGAGCATGAGCAGAAAATTTTACTCTGGAATGACTAATAGATGGGAAATACTCAGCAAAAAACAGTGTTTTCTGAGAGGCTTGTCTAAACATATATCTCATCATCGCACATAATGACACCACCCAGCTTCACAGGAATTATTTTAACTACTTTTTGTACTGTCAGGTAACAGGTGTCAATTATCCACAGTTGTATTTAAAATATTTTCCTCTTTTGTAATGAGGTCAAAGCCAGGTCTGTTCTGTACTATCAGAAAATCAATCCAGTATTTACACACATTTTCTTCAATAATAAAGTGTTCTCACCAGTGATGAAAAACCCTGTAATATTTTGATTCTGTTTCTGGGCATTCTCATCTGGCCTGCTATCTGTTCTTTGCCTCTTTACAACTCTTCTCATTCCAATTAAAAATTATTACTAGTCAAGGGACATTTGAGCAATTGAGGAAAAAGGAATAAAAGTCTGAGAAGTGGGTGCTCACTGAAAGCACATGCCTAAATGTTAATGCTTGTATGACTCTCTTTCTAAAGTATAACAGTCCCTGAGTACAAACATATTTCTGAATCTGTAATGTATAGTTATTTGTGGAAGCAAGAGTTCTCTGCCATTCTCGATCAACCAGCAGGGGTTAAATTGAAACTAACATGTGCTGGGATTGAATGGTCATGACTCAGTAATGTCTCTTACTTTTTTTTTTCCAGAAAGGCAGAAAGTTCAGGAGAAGTCAGAAATGTTAATGTTCCTTGCTGCCCTGCATCAGTCAAAATACAGTCTTCTTGCTCATTAGCAGAAAAGTCAGACAGATTCCCATATTAACTCAGGGCAATAAACATGCAAATTCAAGATTTAGAGCTACAGAAGTTTTCAAAAAGAGGTTTGGCTCCTAGCTCTGGAAACATTTGGGGTTTTGTCATCCCAAATTTTCACAGGCAATTTGTGAATTATGTGTGTTTATCATTGTTCCGTTGTGTTATTACGTACAGGGCACTGTATTAATTTTCACAAAATTAGGTGGCCATTTAGAGCTGAATATGTTAGTCTATTATATCATCCTAATAAATACATAAACTCATTATCTCCTGATTTATCATGGTGCTCAGGGTTGTTCTATAGCTTATGGCAATTTACTTACCAAATAAAACATGCATATTGTTTTCAATTTCTTTGTGCTCCTACGAGAGTGGTAAAACTATTTTGGGTAATAGGTTAGTAACAATAAAAGAGTTAAAGCTGGAGGGTTTCTAGAGTTTCTGGAAAGATGTATTTTAACTTGAACCACAACAATTGCCTGTGGCATAAATGTACTAACGTGACATTTACAAACTGTGTGGGTCATGTAAAAACTCCAAACTACCAAAACATTTATATTTGAATAAACTGACAAAAAGCACATAGAAAGGTACAAACCTTTGCATTTAAATGTCTAGTTTTCTGAATTATTAATTTACTAGTTTAATTGCTATGTTTCTGTAGAGATCTTTTATTCAGTGCTTCCCCCTTCATTTTGAAAAGTGTGTCTGTAGCACCATCTCTCCCAAGCTTTCTGAACAGCTTGACCACTGATTTTAACCATGCTTCCCTAGGACCAACACAGTCTCACTGTGCCTTGAGCCAAGCCATATGTTTTGGGGAAGGGTTGTTCAGGGATTTTTTTTGTCCAAATTTTTCTTTCTCCCCTCAACTCTCTTACTGCATTGTGTATGATTTGGGTTTTTTTTTTTGTGGTGAAGGGGATCACTTATGGCTTCATTCACTAGCTCTTCTCCTATAGCTGTCAGCTTTAATTTGATATGCTTGCTTTCCTCGAGGTCTTATGCTCACAGGGAACATGCATCAACTGAAACTCTTTCCTTAACTGACTTAAAATACAGCCACCTTCTCCTGGACCAAAGACTCTGCCCTCTCTCACCTGCTGCTATCTGCAGGACATAGTCAGAGATCTGCTTGACATAGACAAACTCCTGTTGGTAATTTAATCTCCCATCCTAGCTATAGTACAGATGGACACAATCTGAAAGTCACAAAAAGAAATGGTGCTCTTTTGCAGTAGCTCTGGTGTTTCCATATGAGTGCTTCTGGCTCTTTTGAAGTTGCTGGAGAGCATAAGGAGTGTCAGTTTCTGTCCTCTAAATCTGCTTTCCAGCTTGTTGGCCTCTATTGTGTGTACTGATGCACAAGGCTATACCTACTCAGGTGCTTTGTTGAGCTTAATGAGTTTTCTGTCAGCCTATCTCTTTGAATCCCTCTGAATGGTAGCAGAATTATTGGGTCTATCAGCCCCTCCTCCCAAGTTTTTATCATCATGCTTGCTGACAGTGCAGTCTGTCCCATTGTCCAGGTCATTAATGAAGACCTTAAACAGTACTTGCCCCAGTATGAACATTTAGTTACACAAGCAGTGACTGACTTATCAGATTGGTCAGACCCGACTTCCCAATCAGTCCATGCTGACTCCTCACAGTTACCTTGGTGACTTGGTGACCAAACCTTCTTAATATTTTTGGAAATGGCTTCCAGGATTATTTGCCTCATCACCTTCCAAGAGATCAATGTGACACTGACCAGCCTGTAGTTCCCTGAATCCATTTTCTTGCCCTTCTTGAAGACAGAATCTTCAAGTCCTCAGGAAACTCCTTTGACTTCTATGAACTTTCAAAGATAATTGAGAGTAACTGAGCAGTGACATTGGCCACCTCTCTCAGTACTCATTATAGATGCATCCTATCAAGACAAAAGACACATTCAGAATGTAAAGAAGGAGTAGCTTTCTGAAAGTGTATAAAGGATTTGGTGGTAGAAAAAAAAGCTGGAAATCACAACAAAATGTATTTTAAAAGCAGGTTTTTAATGCAATCACAGTTATTAACGCTAAAATAGGAGATACCATGGCATACTGCTTCATAAAAATAATATTTTCCCTTAAAATTTATTCTTACCTTATACATAAATAAATTATGTTTATACCACAATGACTGAAATAGTTTGGAATTTCATGTTAGCGCAGACTGAATCTGGCTTCTTGGTGAGAGGTCTCTGATAGCACTGATATTGCAAGCAGTGTGTGAACTTCTGATAACTCTTCTGGTAAAATATAACACTTGGCTTTTGACCCAGAAGTGCCAAGGTGATTTTGATTTCCTAAAAGGAATTCTTTCTTCACAGACTGTACTGTCATAATTCAGATCACTGTCAGTTATCAGGTAGGAGCATTTGAAAAGAAGTGACTGGGGAAGAGAAGAGACCAAAATGGTAGCTGATACTGATTTGTTCCTTTCAAGTGCACTGAGGACATGCGTGTGAACTCCATATCTGTATTTCTCCCTACCGTGGGTGTCCTGAACTTCCTGAAACCATATAGGAGATACAAATTCTTTTATTCTCTGCATGAACCACTACCCAGAATCTGTATCTGAAATAGAATGAATCACCTTGACATTGGTAGTTCAATTCTAATATTGTTGTAGTCAATCTACTGTCATTCACTATCATTGGGCATTGCCAGCTTTTCCCAGTTAAATAAAACTCTTAATATCTTGGGTCACAATGAACTGAAATATATCATTACCGTAACTTATATGTGTTTGGCATTTTACAAGTGCAAGCAGAGCTTTCTGCTACCTGGGATGATGGAGGTCAGTGATCTAGCACATAGGATGGTTTGCAGCTCTTGGAGGACAGGTATAATCCAGTGATACACAGAGGATTTTGTGGGCTCTTTAGCATCTGCACATGGTCAATAGGATCTAACATAGAAAAACAGAAAAAAAAAAAGGTATTGTCCCTGAATTACCTTAGTAGATTAAAATATTTAAAATAGTGTCTCAAATACTATTCTAAAACTTCTTTCATACATCTGGGAGTAGTTCTCTTCTTCCTTGCAGTACTACACTCTAAGTCAGAATGAATGCCACTGGATTTGGCAATTTAATGCTAGAGCAAAAGTGGCATAAAAAATACAAAAATCTGCCTAGAGTGATATTGGTCTTGAAGCTGTCCAATGTCCACTGTTGGATTCTTAATAGAAATACCTGGATTATCTATGTACCCAGCAGCTTGGATATTTTCTAATGAATTATTTTCTTTGTCATTAAATGGCATCAACTATCCTAGGACTGAAATGACCTATAGAAATGGCCTTGAGAAAGCCTTAATAAATGTAGAGTTGTACATTGGTGTTACAGCAGCCAACAAAAGAAAAAATCTCACCTCATGGCAGCTACTCTCCTTGCTGCTGGGCAAAGATACATTTCACCAAATTATTCTACCCAGCCCTCCTTTCACTTGGATGAAACGTATGGCTGTTGGTTTCTTTTGTTTCTTTCTATCATGTGGAGAGAGAATAATTTCCACTTATTTAAACTTCTTTCTGCTTAATATCTCAAATACTCAGCCTATCTATGAATCGTTCTCCTCCAGCATCCCAAGGAAAGAGTTAAATCTGCTTGATGCCAAGATCTGTTTAAGTGACATACATCTTTTGAAAATAATGGCAATGTTTCCTAAAATTATTACTTCTAAGAATATGACAACAGCCAGCCTGGTAATACTTGTCTGCAGGTAAGAATGACACCACAACATCCACAACATTGGAAATTTGTTGACTGAAACTCAGCAGTTCATACATAGTAGAAAAAACACTAGTCTAGCTGAGAAAAAGTTATACATATCTATATAACATTGCTTCTACATGCAATGTGTGGTGGTTTGTTTACAGAATAATTATTCTGACCTTATAAACTACATGCATCTGTCCTTTATTAATATCAGATCACCTTATATTCCATGACAATTGCTTTTGACTTATTGTCTTGTTCTCTGATGAATGCCATCTCATTTAATAAGACAGTATCACCTTATTAGAATGCACCTAGGAAAGTGTCACTATGGCCAGGGCACTTCTAAAACAGTTGAGACAAATTAATATTGTCAAACCCAGGAGAGAGATTATAAATTCCCCTTTAAGCTGCCTTTTTGTCTTTCAAGGACAATTTACCCCCTGCAGATTCAGCTGATGCTTTAAGTACCTCACACTGTCATTCTGTAAAGTGTTTTAAAATGCTTTATAAACTTGTATATATATATATTGCTGCTTCTTTATATACAAAAGAAAAAAATATGACTGCAAGTTTTGTTATTATAGGCAATAAATATAGATGTAAACAGCACTGAGAAGGAAAGAAAATAATTTAGGCTAAATGTAAAGTAAAATAGTTGCATTTAGATGACACATATAGAAAACAGATCAGTTGAATTAGTCACTATTCAGGTTCAGTTTCACCGCCAATAATTTTTTTAAGGTAGCAGTTTTATAATATTGAATATTTATTTCATTTCAGACTGAATTATTTTCAAATTCAACATAGAAAACTAAAAGAATCCTCATTTCAAGTTCAAGGCAGCTTTAAGGATTCTTGTATAAGAATTGATAGAAATTACAGTGTCCAAACACACCTCCTGCAGTTACACAACTCACAAAATTTCATCTTCTCTACATCAAGCAGGTCCAAACTCAAATGACCTTAGCATTTGCACAATTTACCTTTGCTCTTGCAGCTTCTCAAAATGTTGGATTGTATTAACAAGGACATCCTTCACACACCTGGTCTCACTCAATGAACTCAACAGGAAATGTTTTCACTACTTTCTCCCAGCTAAACCTCCACTTGGGTCTTCCCACCAAGCTTGCCACAAGAGTCTCCCTACCTGTAGATGGAGCACCTACTCAGTATACCTTGCTACTGCTTGGAAACAGTTTTCTTGTGCATTATTTCTGATGCTGTAAAAAGCTGTCCCATGAAAATGTTCCTATTTAAAAACATGGGCCTAAAAAGATGAGAGGCCTCAAAATATAAGGCCTAAAAAATCATTAATGTTGTATTTGTCTTCTGGATTTTTGGCATTCAGTGTTAAATTTGATCACACTACTAAAATTCACTTCACAACAGTAAGAATTTGAAGTTTCTGTCTTCTATAACTCAATTTTGCATCTGATTACAATATTTTAAGAACTGAGGCTTGAAAAAGACACTAAATATTTAAAGACTTGCTATAAATATTTCAGGACAAATATCTGGAACAAGTTCATAAAAATCAAAACACTACAGAAGAATATGACAACTTGGTAGAAATTCTATTGAGGAACACATTCTGTTCTTCAATATTTTTTTTTCTTCAAAACAACTATTCCTCTCTATATTTAATATATCATTAATGAAAATTTGAAAATTTGAAAACAAATTCTTCTGTTGATCTGAACGAATTCTTTTAAAAATACATGGAGAGAAATCTCAAATATTTAGTATTATATACAGATGTATGGTAATTTGGACCATCATTATATTTCAAAATATCAACAGAAGAAAAACTTTTAATTTTGAAAGAACTATGCAGTGACAGTATTTGGCAACTTTTCTTCCTCCTTTTCTGAAACAAATTTAGCACTAGCTAAAAGAAATAAGAATCAGTCAAACAAGTAAGTAAAAAGCCTTCCCTGAAGTAAGGTAGTCAAACTTTTTCTGATTACAATTGGTACAGATGACATATTTAATTTCCCCCAAATACTTGCTTTCATCCAATATCTCATCTCTCTTACACCAGCACATAACTTCTGTGCACATTCAGACATACAGAAGCTGATCAAAAGAAGAATGCCCTGAGTTATAACACACAATAGAAAATTATATGGGGAAAGATCACAAGAACTAGGTACAGTATAGATTCTTCTTCGAGCTATATTCTTTGCATTTCAAATAATACTGATTTATCGAGGTTATGAATTCAGTTACATTTATGGGTACTGGTCTTCATCATGCTCCCATTTTACTCCTGATCTTACTCCCATTTATGTGTTTCTTTGACTTTTTACCTTTGTTGGCCTCTTACTACTCTGTTATTTGAACTGCAAAACAGTCAGTCTTAAAAATATTCACCATTAAGACTATTTCCTTGAGTCCTTAGCACAAGAAGGACATGAACCTAGTGGAGCTGGTTCAGAGGAGACACAAAAATGATCAGAGGGCTGGAGCACCTCTCCTATGAGGACAGGCTGAGAGAGTTGGGGTTGTTCAGCCTGGAGAAGGCTCTGGGCAGACCTTATTGCAACCTTTCAGTACTTAAAGGGGGCCTATAAGAAAGATGGGAAAAGTCTCTTTAGCAAGTCCTTTTTCAACAGGACAAGGGATACTGGTTTTAAATTAAAAAAGGGTAGATTCAGACCAGATAGAAAGGAAGAAATTTATTACAATGAGGGTGGTGAAACACTGGAACACATTGCCCAAAGAGGTGATAGATGTCCCATCTCTGGAAACATTCAAAGTCTAAAAATCAGATTTTAGTTTGAACTGATTAGCTACAAAGAGAAGAAAGTATTCATAGCACTGTGTTAAGTTCACTAATTTAAGAATATTGGCTAAAGGATTATTTACAATCCTGAAGACAGGGGAATAAATCGTTCTCTTCCCTACAGTTTAAGTACCAGCCTACCTTCAAGATTCTAGGTCTAAAGAAAAATTTGTAATTAAATGCCTAATGCCATTCTGTTCAGTCCAGAGAGATCTGTGTGACATGTTTCATCCCTACAAGCAGATTGGAAGTCATATCTCCCAAAAGAGTGTTTTAGTTATTAGGCTCCATCAGGAAGATGAGCTGAGGGACCCTCAATCTGTCTTCCTGATATTGTTCCATTTTGCATATGAAAATAAATATCTTCCAAAGAGACTGATTTTATTGCTCAGGGCACTGATCCTTGAGGAAAGAACAAGAGTTTCAGTTTCTTCTTCCACTAATATTTTGTTCATTTATGTTACAAAGTGAAAATTATGATTCCTTCCACCTCTGCATGTGAGCTGACCAGTTATATTATCAGTTTCTGATGGTCTTTGACTGAGTCAATATTTAATTACTCTATGTAAGTGGAATAACTTCAACAGAAAAATAGGAGCATTGAAGTTATCAGCAGTCACTGCAGATACAAATACTTAGAATTTGGGTTTTCTCAATTAAAAATCAAGTCTAAGGCTTCACAGATGGAAAATGGAAAAGAACAAGATCTTCTGTATGCTGAAAACACTGTCTGTTTACTTGTTTACAGAAAGACTAACCAGGCACCATCATCGCTTGTTTAATTTGACTTTCTCTGTGACTTAACCTGCAAAGTTTTCTTGGTAAATGTTTTGCTTAAGCTCTGTAGATAAGTGCTTAGCATACTTGTCTTGACAAAGTACTCAAGGCAGACAGGTATGAAACCGTGGTGAGATGTGATCAGAAGGTCTCTAGGCACCTAAGGAAATTCAGTGTTGGAAATTTACATCCCAATGGACTTCAGTTACCTTAAGCCTTAGCATGAGGTTTTGGGATACAATTAAGAACCTAAATGCCTGAAGTTATAGTACTTTATGATCTAGTACTTATATTTTTTATAAAATGCTTCCATCTTAAGATGTTCTTTTAAAATGCCTAAGCACAATTTCTCCAATGTATAAGTACTGTGCAATCAAATGTATTAAAACTCACAATATTTAATGATCAGCTATGAGGCAATGGAGCAAAATGTCAACTCATATAGATAATTAACAAAAGATACCTGCTACTATGATGTAGCAGAATTTATTCAGTGGCTCTATGGAATATTTTACCTTTGTCCAAAAAAGCCTTGCAATGCTAACACTGTTACAGTAATAGCTAGAGATTTTTCCTCGTATTCATGTGCTCTGTAGACATTAATACATAATCAGTTATGGCATAATATAATACGACCATGTAGGAGGTGGGATAAACTTTGGAAATAGAGGTTGCAGTCAGATTTTCCTTTTGAAGTGACTCAGTAGTTAATGCTTTGTTTCAGTGTAATGTGAGAATATTTCCAAGATGGTAGGATGCATATATTTAGAGAAGTCACTCAATCTCACAAAAAAACAAGTTCATTTTGTTCTAAAGAGAAAATAGCAAAATGCAGCATGCCTGCATTAGTCAAGGACATACTGGAAATTAGAAGATTATACTAGAAACAGACACGAGAATCTTTCCTTCAAATTCAGTTAGGAATGGAATAGACCTATGTCCCAAAAGGATGTGGCTGTCAGAGGGTGGAGATGGGCACGGAGTTCTGCTCTAGGCTTCAGCAATGCCAGAAAGCTGCACTTTTGTTTGTTCAGCTTTCCAAGTGAGCCTTAATCCGATCTGATGGAAAATATCTTGATCAGATGAAGGATGTTCTTCTTACTTGCCCTTGGTACTGTTGTCTTGCACCACCAGGAATACTGGCAATAGCTAATACAGAAAATGACTACTAGGTGACTATTGAAGCAAAATGAGCTTATTACCTGACACTTCACCATCTTCATTAGAGAAGATTTATGCTAACTGTAGAGACAACATCACTAGATTTATGGACCTAAAGTAATAAAAGCCAAAGTTGCTCTTTACTCAACGAAAGCACCATTGTGGAGATTTATATTAGAAAGCCACTTCATCAGCTTCTGATTAATAATTTATTAACAGCATAGACTCATTCAATTTTTTCTTTCCAACATTTTCACCCTATATCTTTCTCCACTAAAGATACAATTCATTATAAAGTGCTGTCAAAGGTAACTGATATTATTGAAGATGAACCTCCAAAAGAAATATAAAATTCTTGTTTAGAAAATGAAGCCAACTTTCTTGCTCACAAACTACTGACTAATAATGACCCACAAAATGACTAAGAATTATCATCTTAAAACAATATTTGGCCATCCACTGTTGCTTCCTGAAAACAAATATTGGGAATACATTTTTACAGGGATTAGCAATTTTATTGCTAGCAATAAAACCTGTTGTTGCAAAAGCTTGAGTATTGTGTTGCACCTTGAGTACTGTGTACAGTTTTGGGCACTTCAGTACAAGAAAGACATCAAGGTGATGGACTTGGTCCAGAGAAGAGCAACTAAACTGGTGAATGGCATGAAGAATAAGTCTTGTGAGGAGCAGCTGAGAGAACTGGGGGTATTTAGTCTGAACAAAAGGAGCCTGAGGGGAGACCTTGTTCTTCACTATAACTACCTGAAAGAAGATTGTAACGATGTAGGCATGGTCTCTTCTCACAAGTAACTAGTGACAGAACAAGAGGGAATGGCCTCAACCTGCACTAGGGAAGGTTTAAACTGGACATTGGAACCGGCTGCCCAGGGAGGTGGTTGGGTCACCATCCCTGGGTGTGTTTTAAAAGCCATATAGATGTGGTGCTTGGGGATATGGTTTAGTGGTGGACACAGTTGGGAGTAGCGTTATTGGTTGGACTCAATGATCTTAAAGGTCTATTCCAACCTAGATGATTCTAGGATTCTAAGATGAACTCTTAAAATAGTAACAGGATGAAACTAAGAATAAGAAAATTCTGCCTGGATATTAAACCAAACTTCTTAACATTGAAACCTATTATACTGTGCAGTCATTTCTAGGAGCACATTATATTCATATTTATTTTACCCTCAATGCCCCACATGTCATGATGATTTCAAGACTGAAGCACTTCATGGAGTTTAAGTTTAAACACAAATGACTATAAAAGAAAACTGCATACATTTCAAGCTAACCTTTCTGTGATTGCTTCTATTTTCTTCTTTTTGTACAACACCCTCTTACCAGGAATTTTAAAGCTCTGAATAAGAAGTATGTTTGCCTGCTGTGGAGACAAATTGCTCTTATATTTTAACTCCATTTGCAAAACATTCTTTCATATCTTATACTATTGTCAGATATAAGACAACATGCCACTTTTACTGTCTCAAAACAGATTTTGGTGTAAGAAAGGGATTTACTCTACATTCTGCCACTTCATTAATTAATTTTTAAAAAGAACCTTAAACACACTAGGGAAAGAAGGAGGTCATATAATAATGCTGTAACACTAGTTGTTTACATATATATTCCCTGGTGTTTTTGGAGCTGGTGGCAGAGTGCATTACAGAGCCTTTCATGATCCCAGGAATCGTGTTGATTGAGCCAATGAAGAAGAAAATGTGTCAGAAAAAAAAAAAAGAATTATTGTTTGATGGAAGGAGGGAAGCTTCACCAATGATGATTAATGATGATTTCTTGGATTTGTTGCCTATGTGAGGCAATATGTATGTATATTCTATGTACCTATAACTTAACTTATAAATAAAGCTGCACTCAATTTCTTATCTTTTTGCTCTTACTAGGTCTACCCTCAGCCTGTCAGATGATGATGAGCAAGCAATCCAGAAGCATCTCTATTAATTATGAGGAATACTAGTCTTGTTAGTTAATTTCACACAAAGCTGTGTGTGACCAGTAATAACTCTTTACACTTGTTGTTTCTTGCTGAGCATGAGTAGATTTTTTTAGGACGGACTGTCTTTATGATATGCCCACTACTTTATTTCATCCAGTCACCATAAGGGAGATGAGTATGAATAGGACATAATTGATTTATCTGTAGCAAATAATATTACATATTTATTCTTCAGAGAGTTATCAGAGGAAAATTAGACAATTTTAAATTCATAGAAGTATTGGTTATAAAGGTGTTTATGCATAAAGTGTTAAAAGGGACCTGAGGATAAGAGAAAAAAAAAAAAAAATCAGAGAACTGACTACAGATGCAGGATTAGAGTTATACAATACCTTGCCTCTCTTCCCATATTATTCCTCCACAGCTGAAATTCCTAACTTAGAGATTCATACTGTGATTTTTAATACGCAATATACTGATGCTAGTATGTCTTTAAACGGGTATCTGCACAAGAGTGCACATATGGGTCAAAAGGTCAGCCCCAGCCTCTGATATCTAACAGGGATCAGCAGAAGTGCTCAGAGAAGATCAGATGGCAAAGAGTGGTTTTACCCACTGGAATTTTCTCTGAGCCTTCTGTGATGTGTGGCTTGGAAAGCCCCTGGGCCAGAAATGAAAGGGGCAGTGATTTTGTTGATCTTGCTCATACCTTCTTTCCATCACTTTCATCTTAGGCTGAACAATCCTAGCCATTCCTTCTACAGAGGTGACACACATATAAATAAAATGTAGAATTCCTGTATTTTGGCATGTAATGATTACTTCATCCTTTCATGTCTCTGCTGTAGTGTCTTCAAGTCCCTTATTAAAATTCCTTTTTTTTATACTCCAAAATTTTGAATGCAGAGAAACACAAGATCTGCCTTTGCTTAAATGAGAAAGAACTCTCAAATCATGATATTTGGTACTATCTACTATGTTTACTTCATATTCTCTTCTTTTATAGACAGAAGGCCTGCAAAGTTCTTGGATTATAAATTACTCAACTATTATCTCTAGAATACTTTTTGATCTATAAATCTTTAGACAACTATGGTATATACTACTTTATCATGCTAATTACAAAGGCAAACCAAATATCTACCATTCATATTAGTGCATTATTTTTCTGTATTAGAAACATAGAAGTGACATATATTGGAAAATCATTAGGAATGATTTATCTTCAAAGCTAACTTGCTATTATATGATAATGGTTTTGCTATTTTCAACCCTAATAAGGGGTTGTGGTATAATTTGTCAAGTTAAACATTCCCACCACACTGCTAGATTAAGCAGCTGTGGGTGGTATATTTTCTGATTTTTGAAAGATGGAATGATCCTAGCTAGTAATATGTTAAAAGTCTTTTATTATGTGATGTTCCTATGACTCTTAAGTGAGCTATTATTTAATTTCTATTGCTTGTTAACTAAAAATTGAGAGAATTAAAATACTAAAACTCCAATATCTGTACTTTCTTAGAAACTAGCTTCACATTGAGTATGCTGATCAAAAATTTCTATTTGAACTAATACCCAGTCTCTCTGGTATGAAAAAACAGGCCTATATTTCATTCAGTGAAAACATAAAATGTGAACTTTTTATTGCTCAAATATGGTAGTAATTATGAAATCTTGTGTAAAGTGCTAGAGGATTCCCTTTTGCCTTCCCCTCCATGAGAATGAAAAACATTCAGCATCATAATCCTTATTCAAAACTATGTATATTTTAAATAAAGTTGTTAAAATATGAACCACCTTTTTCACACTGAGATTTTTGTTAGCTCGAGATTTCTGCTCACCATATCACTAGTTTCTCAGGATTTTCAGGCTCCTGCTGTGACTAAGAAAGTACCTTCTGGTGTCAGTTTAGAAGAGATATATACAAGAAAGCTGAGTCTAGACAAATGGCTGAATTTTAATTCAGAATATAGCCTAGCGGCCAGGAAGGGCTCTGAGAAAAGAGAGTACTTACAAATGAGGTGTCATAGTCAGCAAAGTTTTTCTGATCTTTATATCAGAAAGCAGAGGATATTTCTAAGGAAAACAGAAAAAAAATTTCTTGTAGGTGTTATGTATGCAGAATTAGATGCCTGTCAATCAAGGTCAAAACTTTCTTTTCTTTTCTTTTCTTTTCTTTTCTTTTCTTTTCTTTTCTTTTCTTTTCTTTTCTTTTCTTTTCTTTTCTGATGATGGCATGTTAGAAGAAAAAATTAAATGTCTCAGCTTCGAGGATTAAGACTTTGAGGCTAGGATTTCAATATCTGTGAAGTAATATGTGTATATACAATGTTCCTAAAAGGGAACTATGGTACTCAGGACTTCGGGCACATTGGCCTACCCTAAGGTAGGTACATCCTGCCTGCTAATCGCCTTTTTTCTCAATTCCTTTCTCCTACACACAGAATTGATGTGGTGGATGTTAATACAGTTTTCCTCTCAGACTGGGCCTTTCTTGCCAATGCTTTGGAGGTTTAAGCATGGCATGCCAGTACAGGGGCTGCTAGTAGCAGGGTGACAAGTGCCTTCACCATGCTAGAAAGCTCAGTCTTACATACTTGAAGGTTTTTCTTTGAATTTCTCCCTGTTATTTCCTATTCAACAATTTCTACTGAGAAATTTTTAAAGTAACATAACATGACATAAAAGATGAAATCAGGAGTGATAGATCACCATAAAATGTTATCTGAAAACCAAGAAATGAAATGGTCTTCTGGAAAATCAACATTATGGAAACAATGGCTTTTAGTATATAAAGCAGTCTTTTTTTTAAGAGCTATAACATATCAAACTTTCACACCTTGTCAAACTTCACAAAGTCTGGAGTTGGTTCAAAGCGCCATTTAGCTGCCATGTATTTTTCCCTTTTATTTCCTTTTCCATCATTTTTGATTACCAAGATTTGATGAATTGTTATCACAAAAACATAAGAACTGGCCACTTGAATCAACTTGCTTTTCTGTCAAGAATGCCTCAGCAGTAGCTTTCATTCCTTCTTTAAAAGATTTCTCTTCAAGTCAGATGGAAAGCATTATTTTATAAAGAAGTACCTTACTGCTTTATAGCTCAATTTTCCAATACTTCTGGAGAGAGACAGAAAGACTTCGGAGTTGAAGGCACCTGGCACCCTCCAGGAGGCACTCCTCACAGCAGAGGATTGAATCATTAGATACAGTACTTTTTATAGTGCACATAAAAAAAAAATTGTCTTTGAGCTCTGTTTTCTGCATCTCTACAATGTTCCACTTTTTGGTAATATTTTTTCAAGTGTTGTATATGCTGTACTGTAACTGAGGGCTGTTGGGTTAATTTTTAACCTGCTTCTGTAAATATTTTAGAAGACCTAGCATTGTAAAATATAATATTAAATATTGCTTCTTTATATATTTCCACAAGGATGCAATTTATTGTTTCAACTGTTGAGGAGCCTTTATTTGAGGTAGAGTGAATATTGCTTATTTGCTTATGTGTTTTGCAATACGTCTGTAAAGTTTGTTACATTATTATTATTATAATGTGGATAAGAACAAGAAGTAGCAAAGAAGAGCAGAAATGCTATGCACTCAGGTCAGTTGTAATCCTGGAATATTGGTAAAGCAACATGACAAAGTGAGGTGAAATTAAAGAGGATGGTGAATAGAGTACTAACAGGTAGGAAGGTTGGCTAGGAATAGAAATTACTGAAATGAAAATTTCAGAGCCTAAGAACAAAGAGGAAGGAGGTGCTTTCTACAGAGAGGAATTACAGAAATCATTTGGGGTGCATTACACAATTCTAGGTAGGCTGCAATAGATAATAGGAGAAAAACAAGAGCTTGGGGAATGGTGGGCCAGAAAGCCTCACCCATAGGAACAGGGAGAACCTGGGGAGGAAAGGATGACACAGGCAGGGAAACAAAAAGGCTCAGGCACTTTTCCAGCAATACTTACGTGCTAGAAGGCAATCCACATATGCTTTGTGTAACTATTCAGGAACCCAGTGCCCATAAGCATCACAGTTTTGCTTGTAGAATCCTTTACCTGCCAATTTACAGTTCCCAGACACATGCAGTATTGGTGCCTATAGGCCACTGCCATTTTTATTCTCTGATATGGAACCTAAATTTATCATGTAGGGAACCTTAGTTTTTAATATTGTTATGTCATTGGACAGAAAAGGAAGAAGGATTGTCATAAACAAGACTGTGGTCAGGGAGATTTGAAATGTGTGGCAGGGAAGACATAGAAAATAATGTACTGAAAGAAGCTGAAATAAAAGAAACAACTAGAAATAAAAACAAGAGAGTATTAGAGTGATCAATTAAACCAGTAAATTAAATTATGCAGACAAAATATCACCAAAAAGGCCACATAGATTTATATACCATATAAGCTAGTTCAAAATCAGAATTTTTCTTCAGTTAACACTGCTAGAGTATTTTTTCATTGCATTTTGTAATAAAAAGTAGAAATTTTGAGCTATCATACAAGAAAGGTATTTAAAAATGTATTCTGGAGTATGAAATCTAAACATTTTTAGTAGAAAATTGGAACCTTTAATGTCAATTTAAGAAACACTTTCAAAGTAGATTGTGAAATGGCTGCATTTAAAACTTCTGCAGCTTCATTTCTATTTCTTTAAAATAATGCTTTTAAAATATCTTCATCTTAATGCTGTTGTGTTTCTATTTCATACTTATATTGTTTCAAAAAAAGCTGCATTTGCATTGTTTCTATTTTGTTTTCCATTTTGAAGTGGTTGAACTGTTTTTTATTCTAGACATCAGTTTTATTAATATTATGTTTATCTTAGTTTCTTTTAGAAATTGTCTTGTTTAATATTACAATGAAATATACCAAAGAATAAAATTAAACATGTGTTCAGGATCTCTGTAAAAATAACAAAACTTACATTACTTTTAAATAAAATAAAAGTGCGATAAGCAGGAAGTTTAGGCTTCATTTTAGTTCTTTTCTTCAGTTTCCCATTTCCTGAGGGAACATGTGAAGATACCACACAATGGTTGAGATGAACTGGATGCAGCTGAGAAGCAGAGATATTCAAGAGTTACAGTGCAAAACCAGCTATTTTGGTATGTCAGGTACAATAACAGAGTAAGTTCAGAGGGTAAAGGAAATTGCTTCACCTTGCTTAGAACAAATATGTGCAGATATATCTCTGGGTGTGTCTGGAAGATGTTTAGTATTTGGTAATATATTTTGTGGCAATGGAAAGACATCAGTCAAGGAGGCTATGTTTAGAATGTCTACTACTGCGTTCCTTAGCTGCTGACTGCAAAAAAATAGATTTTAAAATTATTTTATTTCTCTTTTATTTTATTATTCATTGTTCTCATGTTTCATGGGCTAGAAGCTGTGGGAATCCATTTCTTCTTCAATAAATCCCACAAATAACATTGGGTCAGAATATCACATCATATATCAAGAGAGATTTCCTAAATTGAAAGTCATATAAAGTGCTTTAAGTTTTTACCATCTAGATATTTCATAATTTATTTATATTACATCAAGTTACAGCTGCAATTGTACATTATACAAAAGCACTAGGACCATCTGGGAGAACAAAAATAAACACAAAATACAATTGGAATAGACCTACTGAATAGCTTCACTTGAGGTGAGCAAAAACCAGAAAGGAAAGTTTCCGTGCTTCAACAATAATCATCCATTCATAGCTCTTACCTGGGACTCTGTAAACACTGGAGAAAAAACTTCTGAAGATAATTCAGTCTTCTTTCACTCTTTGATATTTTTTCTTCTTTTACAGTGCTCTAATTCATGAAGGAAGAATTCAATGTAATATATTAAACAGAAGATCATGTTCAAACATATAACCTTTTCATAAAACAAATGAGGTATTTCAATTGGGTTAATTAGATTCATAAATTTGATTTTTTTTGGCAATCTAATAAAATATATGAAACACTGCATTCGATTGGATTATGCTCCATTAGATCAATTAAATGAATATAACTCAATAATAACATGACAAAATGAAGACAAGTATTGAAAAGTGATGAGCTTTTACTTTACCAATTTCATGAAGATGTGAAAATTCATATGACAAAGAACATAGTTTGTATTAGGCAAAATTGCCTTTGTCGAATTGTCGGTTTAATATAGGGAGGCAAAGACACTTAAAGACATCTCTTATATGAGTCTTACAGATTGATTTGAGCTGGAGAGAGTAATAAAAAGGAATGTCTCAATATATGATGTCCCACAGGCACTTATATAGCTCTGTAATCTCACTATATTTGTTAACAGTCAATATTCTAATGGCACTAATGTGAATATTGTCTATTTCTTAAAGAATTGCTTTTAGCAAAATAATTGCTCCTCTCTATTGTCCTGTATCTGCAAGTTCAGGGGGTCCATTTTGACAAATATATATATTAACTTAATCTCCTAGCTTTATAGTGGAACACCATGGAGATGACAGGACTTTTAAACCTGTAGCAATGATCAGAAGGAAATATCAATATGCTCACAGCATTGCTTTGGTTTTTCAGACTTGCCTGATTTTCCAGAGTTACTTCACCTCCTGGAATCTTTAGTCTGTAACACTGGGGTGAAAAATAGTTTTGTTTTGTTTTTTTGGGTTGTTTTTTTTTTCATTTTCAGCTCTTGGCACTAGAACTTCTTTTCACAAATCTAAACATTAAAGCCTGTTTTTCAAAATTATTCTTAGCATTTCTTATTTCTGGAAAAGAAGCTGAACTCTTCTTAACACTTCTGAACTTTTGAAAAAGAAAATTAAGATTTTATTTCAGTATTAGAAATGTTTCAATGTTTGATGACTTTTTCCCTATGTACCCATTAAATTACTACTTCTTAAAGGTTCTTTTGAATAATAACTATTAATAGAGACTATGCATATTTCCTTTACATAAACAACAGGGCAGGTAGATATAGTTTGCCCAAATTATTTGGTCCAAGGCATGTAAACCTCTAATCAGTGGCAAGTTATCTATGGAATTTTAATTATAAATTCTATCTCAACAAGTGGGGAACATTTTTTTTTTCAGAAAGTAAATACAGGGTTTTTTTTACTGGTAACATAGTGTTTCAGAAAACTGACCAAGAAACATGAATTCCAGATTAACCATATGATGACAAAACATCAGAGTTCACACATAACCATCACATGTGAATGTAAATGTATACATCTCTTTGTTTCAGTTCCATCATCTTAAATGCTTATTTTCTTATTCTTTTCAACTGAATAGATCAGATTATCAAAGATAGAAATTTTCAGATTTGCATTTGACACGTCCCACTGGGAGGAGTTTATTCCTTCTATTTACTGGTGTTGACCCAGTTTCAGTCTCAGGCTGAGCAGATGCTTTACTAATGCTTTGCACAGTGGTTAATCTAATATTTATGCAGTGCAGGAAGGAAATATACTTACATTTCATTGCAGATGATTGAATAAGTTCTATACCATTTCCCCAGTGAACCCAAACACGTTTAATTTTTCATGTCTTATTTTGCAAATATTGCTAGGAGTTCTTATCTGGCAATGCATGCTAGTCCTATAGCTAAGGCGAAAGAATGATATAATTCCTTCCATGTATAACAGATATATGATAAAAAATTATTCTGTTCTCTCAGTATTGCATGATCAGTACCAGCTCCTGACTGATTTAGAAGTCATTGCTAATCCATAAACATATATAATTTTTCTTTCTTTTATTACAGCTGAAACATTCTGATACTTTGTACGCACTTGTGTTTTGAAATGCATGGGTGGCTTAATCCTAAATAAGATGGTAAAATCTTTGGAAAGTAATATATCAAAAAAAGCAGTGTACACAATATGTTGCCTCTGCCTTCTGAAATGTGGATTTTCATAGAATAGAATCATAGAATGGCTTGAGTTGGAAGGGACCTTAAAGATCATCTGTTTTGCCAATGGCAGGTACACCTCCCAGTAGACCAGGTTGCTCAAAGCCCCATCCACCCTCACCTTATACACTTCCAGGGAGGGGGCATCCATAACTTCTCTGGGCAATATAGTGTTTCACCATCCTAACAGTAAATTCATTATATATAATATAAAGCTACCCTCTTCCACTTCAAAATCATTTCTCCTTATTCTACCACTACCCTCTCTAAAAATATTCCCTCCCTCTTTTCCTGTAGACCCCTTTTAAGTACTGGAAGGCTGCTATGAGGTCTCCCTGGAGACTTCTCTTCTCTTGGGAAGTTTTGAGGAATTTTAAATTGACAGATAGAAAAAGCAAGACCCTGATTTGGTAGATTCCTTGTTTAGATAGTCCTTACTCACACAAACAGTTTAAATTAAATTTTGCTGAATTAGGCACTAATACATAATACACACTTTATTACCTTTCAGTTGTGTTCTTTTTGTTGTGACAGGCAGAATGCTTGATTTGATTCCCAGGTAATACATTAAACATTAATTGGAATCCTATACATAATTAAAATAAATGTGTGGTTAACTGATACAGAGTATTATGTGTATAAGTAAAATATATATACAAAAAAAAGGAAGAAAGTATTATTTCTTAAATCTGAATTGGCATCAAGCTGGGAGTAACTACAAACATGCTCGAGGAGAGAATTAAGAAAACAATCTTGAGAAGCTGTAGAAGTTATTAGGAAGAAAAACAATTGCAATTCACTAAGGAAAAGCACCAGGCTTTTACATACAGTTAGGGACAATCAAGTCTGAAAATGCAGAACAGTAGTTATACATCTGGGCAATCAAACTGAAAAAGCATGTCTAGAGATGAAGATGAATCCAAAATTATCATGTTCAAGTAGCAATGTACTGTGGTAGAGAGGTGAAGGATTGTTATTGTGTCAAGCAATCTTTCTGCTCAAGGCATTATTGATAAGGCTTAAGTTAGAATATTTTTTGTTTAAATTTTGGTGCTCTATGTAAGAAATGGTCCACTGACAGAGCCTTAAGACAAGAAGAACCTGGTCTGACCTGTAAGACAGGCTGAATTAGTTACAATTTAGGAAGGAGAGCCTGGTGACTACAGTTTCAACTATGTAAAAAAGAGCTGTGTGGAGAAAATAAAAATCCAGCTATGAAAATAAAGGGCTTTGTCTGTAGCTAGTGAGGGTTATAGCAGGCATTGGGAAAACTTTCTGGAATGGAATATTATGAATGCTAGAAAAAGTGGAAACGTAAATTTTTAGGAAGAACTTTTATTAACTCCTTTTAGAAATGGTTTATGAACATTGATCCCAGCTTTGGCTAGAAGATGATCTGCCCAGATGTCCTCCCAGCCTCTCTGTGATTGTATCCAATACTCTTGCCTTATGGAGGTTGGTTGTGTTTGTTTTGTTTTGTTTTTTAATGTGATAAATTGTCAGCCCCATGAAGTGGCTTATAGATCAACATTTCTTTTTTTTTTTTTTTTTTTTCAGTTAAAATGTAGGCTTTTTGATAGTTTAAAGATGAAAATAATTAATACATTAAAAACTGAAAGAATGGGGGGAAAATGTTCCTACCTGGATCTCTGCTTTAGCAACCTGCATGATCAATGCTTCAAAATAGAAAGTATTCAGAAAAATCTAATGAAGTGTTTTGATACAATTATTATCATCACTATCTGTAGCAATGACAATGATACAGTATACAAAAAGAAATTAATAATAAAATCATTAATGACTCTACAGACTTAGATCACTTGTACATTATCATTTGTCTGTGCATTCCTTCACAAATTATACAATTATATTTATTGCATGAAAATTAAAAAAATATATGTTTCTATGCCTGAGAGCTTCATTGTGCATTTCAGAATTGACCATTATACACATTTTTTATCACTTTACACAGACGAGGTTAATCAAACTGGAAGTAGCTCCTCATCAGTTTCATATTAACTGTAATAGACATGATATTTTCTTACTGTTTTGAAAAGATCAGAAAATGTGGAAGTAGTTTTATTACAACCGGAATATTTGCTGAAGCATATGACATACACTTCAAATGGAAATCCTTCATCAGAACCAACTTGCTTTTAATTATATGTAAAACTTTTTATACAAATATTTTTAAATAGAAAATTGTGGAATGGTATGAAAATTTCTGTGTGAAAGCATCTTCATTTAAGACAGTTTGGCCAAGCATTGGTATTTCAAGTTCACTGATTGTGATCTGTCCCTTCTTGGCTGATCAAAGGTCTTGCTTGTTAGAAGTTTTCTTAATCTGTCATTTCTATCATTTATGAACCTAAGCAAAGGACATAAAAAACCTCCACAACCTAATTTTTTTTATCTGCCATTGCATTACTGTATTTTCATTTACTTCATTGTTTGACAGAAAGGAGAATGGATTAATCTTATACTGGTCCGGTCATACATTCTGAAACAAAATCTCAAGCTGTTTCACTGCTTCCGAGTAGAAATGCTTTGGAATTTTTTTCTTCACAGGAAAATTTGAATGTTCACTCAGAAAAGATTATGGATATCAGGACTTCTAACTTAACAGAAACTCCATTTTCTCATCTTCTATTGCAAAACTTTAATTTCTTTAAATTTCTTTATCTTATATTTAAAACAGTTAAAACATCGCCTAAATAAAAAAGAGAACTAAAAAAGAAAACTAGCAACATTGAATATGAATTATTTATCTGGAAAATATTAAGTGCTGCAAAAGACATTCTACATCCTCAGTGTAATCCAATAACTGCCTTTGCTCAGTGCAGAACAAATGTTAGAGGTCCTTCAACACAGTGCAGCCAAGGGACTCACAGATGCTCTGTTGCTTTTGTTTTGACTTGTGCACTTACTCTTTGTGATTGCTCCTCCTATTGTGGTGTGAAATTTTGGTTCAAATGCAGTTCACTGCATAACTCCTGTTATTGTCAATAGAGATTTTTTTTTTTTCTGACTCAAAATGTGTCCTATCCTATTGCTTTCACTTTTCTTTTCCATCTTCTCTCTGGTGTTTTTTTTTTTTTTTTTCTGTTGTTGAGTATGCTGCTATTAACCAACTCCTGGCCTCACTGCACTGTTGAGTATCATGGACCACTGTACACTGATGCGTGAACTCTTTATAGATCTAGTCTAAAAATTATTTTAGCATATGCTTAGTAGGTCCTGAAAAAGGTAAATTTGAGGCTTTGTTTTCATACCAAATTCTTGCTTTCCTCTTCCAGTTAGTCCGTAATATGGAGCTGAACTGACCCTGGACTACAGGATAATTATTTTCAAAGTTAGAGCTAAACCAGGCAAGTTAACTCTGACCTTGTCACAAGACATTGGAGACTACTATAAATTTTTCTAACATATCTTCACTGTCCAGTTTAGCTTGTTTGTATCATAAATGGCATAAATACAGAAAAAAAAGGCGAGTATGAAAATGAACCCTGCAATAATATCATGATTTCCCAAGAGATTTTGTTCCCTCTCCCCTCTACCCCATCACCTAAGAATTCAATATATAAAGACAGCCTGCTGCAGTACAAAAATATCACAAGTTAAATATTTCGGTTTCTAGGAATTTCCAGCTTAAGAATGGCTTTAGAAAAGCCAGATCTTTGATCGCTAGAAGTGTCTCTAAATTAACCATTCTTGAGAAATCTCTACTTGTTTAGAAAGAGTAAAACATGGACACGCTAGTTAGAAGAACTTATGTTAAGAGTCAATAGGGCCAGATTCTTGTGGAGCTTTGAAGTGCCATAGAGTAGAGAGCTGCAAGATCTAAGGTTATAGCATAATCATGATGTTAAACCACTTGAAGAACACTGTTGCTAACCACCAGGTTATTGGAAAAAATGGTATGGATGTTTTCTGTTCCTACTTCAAGTTCTGTAATGAAATCTTTAACAATTTCTTTTGATTAAGTATTATAACATGGATTTGTGGCTGATAGGAGGCAAACGCTGACCCCAGGACATTTTATACTTGGTAGTCCACGAGAAGGATGTTTTCTGGCAGTGGGATCATCACCTTTTATCCTAGAAACAAATATTCCTTTGCCATTCGAGTTCTTCAGCCTAGTGTTGTACCCTCCACAAGAGGCAATAGACTATGTTATGATTTCCTCCCAGTGCACAAATAAATGGTTTGGGATTTTTTTGATGCTAAAGTAATTTAGTGGGTAGATAGTTAAAATTTTTGCTTTGGCTTTTGGGCCTAATAATTTAAAACTGACACATATTTCCAAGCACTCTTTTTTTAAGCATATATATAAGTTTAAGAAAATAATTTCAAGAATCAACCCAGCTGCAACATCACAAGACTAATTGATTTTATTTCTATGTAGCTTTATCCCAGGGTGGAATACACACTCTTAAAAGCAACTGCATTAGCTGATGATTTTCCTGGATGCAGCTGCTCATTGCTTACTGGTACCAGAATGCTGTTTGCGTTCAAGAGATCCTGAGATTAGGGGAGATACTATATTTTAGTCTTTTAATATTACCTGATTCATTTTCATGGGAGTCGTTTGGGAAGAGATTTCACAAGTATTCTGCTATTAGCAGAGAGGAGGAGGTGTAACTGAGAGTTAGAGTGCAGATTGATCAGGAACACAGAATCATCACAGAATCATGGAATCACAGAATGATGGGAGCTGGAAGGGACATCTGGAGATCATCCAGTCTAACCCCACTCACAAGGAAGGTTCACCTAGAGAAGGTTACACAGGAAAGTGGCCAGGTGGGTTTTGAATGTCTCCGAAGATGGAGAATCCACCACCTCTCTGAGCAGCCTGTTCCAGTGTCCCATCACCCTCAAAGTAAAGAAGTTCCTCCTCATGTTTAGATGGAACTTCCTGTGTTCAAGTTTGTGTCCATTAGCTCTTGTCCTGTCACTGGGCACCACTGAAAAAAGACTGGTCCCATCCTCCTAACTCCTACCCTTTGACTATTTATAAGTATTGGTAAGATCTCCCCTTCAGTCTTCTCCAGGCTAAAAAGACCCAACTCCCTTACCCTTTCCTCATAAGAGATGTTCTAGCCCCCTAATCATCTTCGTAGCCCTTTGCTGTACCATCTCCAGCAGTTCCCTTTTTCTCTGGAACTGTGGACCCCAGAAATGGACACAGTACTCTAGATATGGCCTCACTAGAGCAGAGTAGAGGGGGAGGAGAACCTTGCTTGACCTGCTTGCCATACTACTCTTGATGCAACCCAGGATGCCATTGGCTTTCTTGGCCACAAGTACACATTGCTGTCTCATGGTCATCCTGTTGCCCACCAGGATGCCCAGGTCTTTTTCCACAGAGCTGCTTTCCAGCAGGTCAGCCCCTACTCTGAACTGATACATGGGGTTATTACTCCCCAGGTACAGGACCCTGTACTTGCCCTTGTTGAATATCATAAGGTTTCTCCCAACCCAAGTCTCCAGCCTGTCCCGACCTTGCTGAATCACAGCACAGCCTTCTGGTGTGTCAGCCACTCCTCTCAGTTTTGTGTTATCAGCAAACTTACCGAGTGTACTCTCCATCCCTTCATCCAGGTCACTGATGAATATGTTGAAGCACTGGACCCAGCACTGAGCCCTGGGGATCACTGCTGACCCCTGAGGAACATCTTCAACCAGGTAGCTGAAACTGGTAAACAACGTGGTGTCACAGCCTCAGCTCTTTCAGGTGCAGAGCAAGACAATCCTTCTTGCATTGTAATAGGCCTGTTAGTTGCTTGAAATGGAGAAGCAACATGTGTGAAAACTACATGCCTCTTTAATTAATTGTACTCTAGTGAAATATGCCAAGATTCTAGTAACATAGTCCAAATGATTTGTGGGTAAATTAATGCAAAAGGACCAACTTGAATTCATGACGCAGAGAATAACTTCAGGCTCTATAATGAAAGTTTTTGTTTGAATTCTAATTACCAGTGATATAGAGGCCTGAGTGTTTGCAGATTTTTTCAAGACAAAAAATGTTTAACAGAACTGGAAAGAATGATGAAATAAATGTTGAAATTTGGCGAGGTTTGGGTAAGTTTGTAGAAAATTTTCTTTCTTCTGCCTCCAAATGCAGTAACTAGTATCTGTGAGGTGATACTATGCATCTCCTCCTGGTTAGTACTTATCAATATGTATGTACAAAATGGAAATGTTTCCTTTCTTTTACAATTGTAAATTTAGAAGTTTCCTTACAGATTGTGTAGCATTCCTTGTAGTGAAATGACAACACTCCAAGGAAGGAAGGAAGGAAGGAAGGAAGGAAGGAAGGAAGGAAGGAAATCTTCCTATGACTTTCCTGTGGTAGTGAACATATATTAAAACCACTCCTCGAAAATTTGTGTCTTACTTTTTACAGTGTCACATGCGCAAACACTTCTAGAACTCATTAGCACAACTAGTACTAATGCATAATTAAAATCAAATCCTCTGGGCTTTGTATATAACTGTTATTCATGCTTTTTTTACTTTTCAGTTCCAGTGCTACATAATATACACAGTCCTCTGACACCACCCTTGACATATGAAATATTTTCAGGAAATAGGAGTCTTGATATAATGAGTTCTTCATGTTGTTATTCTCTTTCCATAGTATTTCTGATTGACAAATGGAGAGAATTTTTTTGGTCACGGTTTTGAAAATCAACTTTTTAATGGAATATAGTTAATTTATACTGCTTGCTTCTTTCATAGTTTTTCTGATTAGCTCTCAGTGTTGTGTTTGGTGAATGGTTGTGCTTGTGTGAGACAGTTCTCCTCTTAGGCCTATAACCCTGTAGAACCTTACTCATGTGAGGAACAAATGTTATTTGGATAGAACATTCCATCATGCCTTGGTGATGTAAAGAAAGCTTTTTAAAATATTGAAGGATCATATATGATTTGACCAGTGTATGGTTTGACCAGTGTATGGAAGCCCAGTGTGGTATGTCAGCACATCCATGATCTCTTTAACCTGTGTTTCAGTATTTCTTCAAT
>JAAGNO010006715.1:40440-64713 GCA_033439905.1 Ceryle rudis | reverse complement strand
CACTGTATGTGAAAATCAGGTTCGTGACCTCCTGAGGAACCTGAACATACATAAGTCTATGGGACCTGATGAGATGCCCTTTCAACACACACATCAGTATTTTGTATGCTGTTCACCTCAGGGAGGTGCTAAGTAGGACGTGGCACGCATTGGTGGTACTGACCCAAAGGCATGTGCAAGAAGTGTGCACGTGTTTCAAAGGAGTCTTGCTAATGGTCATCTTGGAAAGGACTCAGCAGAGGAGATGAATCTTGGGTATTCCCAGGACTGAATTTCCCAAAAGCAGGTTTTCTGTGCACTCAAGTTACTTGCTTACATATTTCAGTATTTCTATAAGCATTTAACAAATACCTGAAACATCTGGCTTTGCCCGTATGTCCTGTTTTCAACTGTGAACAAACATTAGCAGACTGGCTGGTTTCAGTTGGAAAAGCTAAGGGCTATCGATTGCTTTAGGAACTGCTTTCTAGCGAGGGCTCTCTTCAGTGCTTTTGATCTAGCAGCTATTAAAGACAGGTTTAATTCTGTACACTCATGTTTCAGCTTTCTCCTTTGATTATCATATACCCTCATAATCTTAAAGCAGCTTGCCACAATCACACAGTCAGCATTTTTGTAAAGAAAGGAAAACAGGGCAAGATGCAGTAAATCACTAGAAATTGAAAAAATTTGCTGTCTCATTCAGAGGCTTCAGAGAAGACATGAATTAACTTGCAACCATTTGTTTCTTGTCACAAATGTCAAGCTCAGCATTAATATGGCCATGATGTATCTTCTTTGAATAATAAACATTTGAAGTAAAAAAAATAAAAATAAATTACAAAACCCTGCCACATCTCTGTTTATATGCAAGGAATGATAGATAGTTGGTCACAGTTTACATGAACTTACTCTACTTCCCATTTTTCAGAATGAACACTTTCAGGAATCAATTCAGCTTTCAGAAGTCTCTAGCCTTAACACTACACATACAGTTAGGGCCCTCATTTGTTGGTTCTCAATGTATAAATTTTTGAACTTAATTTATTTCTGTCTTAATGGGTAATGGGTAAGACTAGGATTAACACCTCCTTACACACTGATGATAAATAGATCTGTTTTCTTTGACACCATGGGTTTTTTTATAGCACAGTAGTAAAGAGAAGAAGGAATGCAAGTTTTGAGTCCATGGGTGCACATAAGCATACTTAAACTGCTATTTCAGACAAACTACAAAGGAAGCACATACCTTCTTCAGTATCTCAGTATTCAGCAGTGTGTAGATACTTATATCACAGGACTCTGCTTTAGCTAGTGAGCTTAAGTTGCAGTGTATAATTGAGCAGGACCTGCCTGGTCTTTCACAGTCCTACAGGAAATATGGAAAAAGCTGTTAGGCAATTCAGCGACAAATTGGGTGACAGCAAACACACTAGTTGACTAAGTTACCTAGTAAACTGCTAAAACACAGCACTCCTGCATTGAAATAGCAGCAACTTTCAAGACCTGAAGACAGCTAGGTACAGAGACTTGCATGAGAGCGAGGCAGGTAAAACTTAGCCCTCTGCAGAGCTGCTGATCCAGGCAAGCACCCGAGGCTGGGGGGAGCAGGGCCACAGCTCCACATCAGACCCTGCGTGGGTCCAGCACCCACCTGATGCAGTGCACTACTGCTCCGTATGTCATGGGCAAGGGAGCAAGGGCTCTGGTCAAGGCGTTGCCATGTCAGGTACCTCCCTCCCCACTGTACTTCCTGAAACTTCCTATTTCTATTCGAAAATAATTAATAAAATCACTGAATATCGCTCTCAACACAACATCAGAATTAGTATACATGCACCAAACAGTTGCTTTATAACGAACTATCTGCTTGAGTTCTTCATGCTAAACCATGAAAAATCTTTTGTAAGATAAACCGTAAGTTCAAGTTTCCCATGAGTAGACTTTCTTACCAATACTTTTCTGCCAGACTTCGTGAAAAAAGCAAATATTGTGTGGAAAATATTTTCATTCCCTTGAGGAACAACACATGGGCTGGGGTTTCTGTGAAAAGAACAACTTCCTTTGTCCTGACCAACCTGCAAGCACAATTATAAATCACAATTATTATGCTGAATTAAACTAAATGATACAAGAAGGTGGGATTAGCCTGTCCATAAAAGTACACCTGCATCTCAGCTGGGTTTCTGGATTTCCATTAATAGTCAAAAGAGAGAAATAAGGGCTTTGGGAGTCAAATAATCCTAAAGAAAATATCTAAAGTAAACCAGGCAAATCATGCTCTGGAAATGCTTGTCTCCCTTGAATGGATAGGATACAAATGCATGTAACCTAGCTCACATATAGGTGTCTGTGTTCTACATGTCTGGAGATGAGACAGTGGAGAAAAATCTCAGCAGAAGATCTGAATCACCACATAGCATTTAAAGTCAATAAGTGTTACCCTTGGTATTACCTTTTTTGTAACTATATTATTTGGTGCTTTGGCCAATTTGGCTGTTTCACAGTTTCTATCAGAACCCATGAGATAAATGAAACCTTTGTGTAAATGCACAAGCCTGAACACTATAAATATGTCCTTTTACCTTCAGCATAAATAATACAAAATTAATTTTTTTTAGATTATTAGCTTATTCACTGTCCAGAAAAGTAGATTTCTGAAGCAAGTGAAGCGTACCGAGCTTTGATAAAATGATATTCAGTCAAGAAAACCTTGCTCTGGAAAACCCTTCTCACTTTTTGCAGTTTATGAATATTCACTGAAGAAAATCTATTGGAATGTAATACAAACTATGAAAACAAAGATCAGTAAATTCTTCCTGCTGCCATCCTTAACAATTGTAAGTGGGAGATTTTCCCACAAACCAAATGACATTCTTACAGCTCTTGCTGTTGACCTTCCCACATCCTCTATTCTGAAAGGATGAAAACTTGTACCTTATTCAAATCACAAATCCTTAAAAGGGGAAGAAAAAAAAAAAGTTATGACATTATTGCATGCACTGAGTTGGATTCTGCATTAAACAGTTTATAGCTGAGTTGCCAAGGTATTGCAAAAGAAGAAATAAACCCCAAAGGTCAGTCTAGATCTTAAATGCTACTTCCCAAGCAAATGATGTCTATGTCTCCTGGTAAGATAAACCTTTTCTGCTTCACTGGCCCACAGGCTCTTCATAATGTGTTCTTTTAAGTCCATATTCATAACCTGCCTTTACCTAATCTGTCCCTACATTTTCCCAACAGCTAAAGGTACAGGTAGCTCAGGAGACAGTTTACAGTCTCCTTGGGATCAGCTGAAAATTAAGACTATGATGTTCTCCATTTGTTCAGATCACCTGGAATGAGTTTTCACTATTTACTGTAGGCAAGAGATTCACAAAGACCACTGACATTTATTTTCTTTGAACTTTCACGTAGGAATTAGATCCAGATCAACCAGAAGGTTTATGTTAAATGACAACCAGCAAAAAGTCAAGATCTATTCAGTACTTCCTCTTTCTTCCTGGAAGTTTTAATTACCAGACACTTGGACAGATGTCCTTAGATTCATCCAAGAGATACAGAAAGGACAGTATGAGCTTCTGCAGTATCCCAGCTTTTGGCATACTCTCCAAATAGTACTGCTCTACATCCTCTACAAATATGGTGTAAGAATAAACCAAAGCAGAGATATCTCACAAGACTAAAAGGAATTATCTGTCATGAAGAAACATAAATCTGGTCCTTTCTTCTCTAAATGATTATCTGTTCTGAAACTGAAGCTTGGCTACATCTCAACCTTTTTAAAACACTTTAGCTGAAACAGAGAAAGGCACCTCAACAGGACTAAGTCTGAACTTGAAATACCCTTTCCTCTCTGCCAGCTATGCAGCAATTCTACATGAGGCAGCTACAAAATTCAGTGTCTCAGCCCATATTAGAAAGGATATATGTGCAAGGACTGAGCACCTCCTGTCACCTGTGCGGCTCTGGAACAGTCCAGCAGGTCACCTACAGCATGTTTTAGTAGCCAAAGGCAGATGCCACTTTCTAGAAGGCAATAGACACTACTACTTGTCCTGCATATTTTGGGGGAATTCAACCAGGCAGAAATTAGGTCATAATCATCTGTGTATCTGTGATCTACCAGTGTACGCTGATGGCTCAGAGGCAGGAAAGGGTGCAAAGCAGCTGAGCAGCACTCACTTTCTTTTAGCATTCATAGAAACAGCAGAGCCAGAGAACGAAGAAAAAACTAATAAAAAGCTTTTAAATGGGTGGGTCAGGCTGATGTTGAAGGAAATCCAGCCCTTCCAAAGGACTGTCCACAGTTCATTTTTTTAGACTTTTTTTGTGTGTGTGTATTTTCTTTGTGTTGTTAGAGTGACTGACTGTCAGACACTTCATGCCGTCTCCTATTTCCTCAGTTTTTACATGCATAAAAGGAAGGTTCAGTCAACCAGTCAGACAAAAATATGGTAACTTTTCATCAAACTTTGTTTTCAATGAAAAATTCAGCTCTAGGAAATCAACTTGCTAAATAAGATCTTAGCACAAAGCTCATGCCTGCATCATGCTGAGACTGAACTACACCTCTGAAATACAAATCAGGATTAGGTCTCGTGTGAGTTTCTTCTTAATCAAATGTGGAACTACCCAAGCCACCTGTTTTTCTCCTTGGGACCAGCATCATAATCTGGTACACAGAGAAGAAAATTTTGGGCAAAGTGTAAAGGCTTTCACAAGCAAAGGCTTACGATTTATAGATGCAAGAACCATGTAGGTCTTTGAAACAGAGTAAGCGTCCAGGAACTTTGACAAAGTCTTGGTGTTTCAGGGTATGTGACATACTAGAGCTTTTCAGAAATTTCCACGTAGTCTCAAGCAGACTATAAACAGAAAAGGACTACCCCCAAAGTGATCTTCCCAGGACCTGAGACCTAACATCTCACAGAAATAGCTGAAGGGGGGTTTTGGAGCAGTGCAAAGGATGTGGAAAGAGATATGTGTTGTCTTTGTACTCAGTACAGGGACTATACAGAAGCCACAGAGAAAAGTCAGTGTCCAACTCCTAACACAAACAAACAATAAAATTGGGGTAGAGGGAACAGAGACATAAGGGAGACTATTAAATGCTACTTCAAAACTGCATCTTGGGAAACAAAATCCCTGTTCTAAGTGAGGTACCAAAAGCAGGAGCAGACCTGCAGCCTCCCAGGGAGGGACTTCCAAGAAGCTGTGTCAGGCTGTCTCTGCTCAAGATTGTTTCACTTTGTTTTCCAGAAAGTACTTATCTGTTTTAAGTGCTGTATAAAATCATTTGTGGTCTGGTGCACTGGCAATACAGTTAGACCTCCTGTACTAAAAAGTGTACCAAAAATCCATACCCAGGCAGATGCAGACAAAGTGTACACGATGACCTAATGTGGGCCAAACAAAAAGGCAAACCATGCTAACTGCACGGCACCCTCAGCACCTGATATCCACACTACATACTCTTCTAACTTACTTTTGAGTCTGGTCCTGGGGCCTGATGTGCTGCAGCCAAAAAGGAGTGTTCAGTGCACTCTTTGAGTGCTGCTTTTGCCCCAGAAGGAATTCAGCTTGTGCACCCCATGATGTGAATCACAGCTCCCTGTGTGGTGTGTGCTGGGGACTTGGCTTTAAAAGCTCACTTCTGGACTGAACTAAGATGCTAGTGAAGAAGCACTCTAAGGGGCACGCCTTGGTCTTCAGCCCAGCAGAACTTCTGCAAAGGGCGATGACAGCAAAGGTTCACAAAATACACATTATGCATGCTTGCTAAGAACAAGTTTTCATATTTTTTCACCCATGATTGTGGCTACTTCATTAAATCCTATAAGCAGGACTCCTGGAACTGATATTGTTTCTTACAAACTAGAATGGTTATATCTCTATAGAAAAAAACACCTCTGAAACAAAAAAGCTATCATCTGTCATGACCATACAAAATTCCCCCATAACTAGAAGTTATGTATATATTTAATCTCACCTAGCATTTTGAACAGTTTATGTTGCAGAAAAAAATGGCATAAAAGCAATTTCAGAGGTCTTAAATGATTTTCTACTTTTTCTTCTCCTCTATATACAATAGTCTACACTCTCACATACATAGTCTAGACTATCACATACATAATGAATGTTTTTCAGGGTAACAGCGTAAAATTTTTGTAACACTGAACAAAATATTACTTGTCACTCCTAGAAAATTCCACTCCTAGAAAACCTTTCTAATAACAATAATTTAAAAATAAGAATGTTTTTTCAAAGAAATTACATTTTCAGATTTCCAATTTTAAACTAAAAAAAATTTGTAACGGGAGTGGTTTTCTAATGGAAAGCTAAACATTTTCAAAAAACCTTTTCATGAAGAATTTATAACTTGATATATGTATTAGGGTTTGTCACTGTTTTAATTAGAATGAAGCACATTTTGCCCATCTTGAGTAATGTCTTCAGTTTTCACGTGAGGCAAATCAACATCAATAACAGAAGTAAAATTTTCCCACACAAGTTTTTACTGACAATGGTTTCTTTTTACCAGGCTGTCCATATGTATGGATGTTCCCATTCTCTAGCATCACCTTGTCATAGACTGAAAAACACCTATCAAGGCATCATGCATATTATTTTTTTCTATTTTTTATCTCAAGTTCAAAGTCACTCTTGTCAAACTGCTCAGCCCTAATATAAAAAAAAGTTTAAAAAATCCCCAAAACTTTGGTATTCCCACTGTGGAATATGAGTGATTAAAGCCAGCACAGCCTGCATTCAGATCTTGCCTGCCTTCTTAAATGTTGCTGGATGCCAGAATAGCCACCTACAATTTTACTAAATTACTAAGCTATCATCCTGCAGAAAAGCAGAATATCCCTTATGCTGCCTACCCTACTCATAAATGGCTACACATTCAGAGACGAGTTAGTCTCTAGCTCTGTTAATTTACTGGAAGTAGTTGTCCCCTTAAAGAGCCCATAAGCATGCTTGAGAGACAACATTTAAATCGAACAGCCTATACAATGGGTTTACTCTGCCAACTTTCTGTCATCAGTACAAACCACAAAGCTTCTCAAAGACAAGTAACCACTGGAGAAAGCATGTGCATTACTTCATCCTTTAAAAATGCTGTATCTGCAACATGGAAGAAATTCACACAGGATGACTTTAGTGGACTCTGAATATTTGAGAAGTCTTATGAGGCAGGGGCAAACCCATAAAGCACAATTTTTAATCATATTGGATTACACCACCCTTAAGGAAAAGTTTCAGGAGGAAATTTCAGAGTGAAACAGTTGTATATAAAATAAATCATGTATGCTCCACACACAGCATCTTAAAAAACTGCAGGATATTTAATAGGGCTGTATGGGAACAGCATGTTGGATTTATTATCTACACAGGGATCACTCTCTCTGACTTTCCCTGCATCTGAGCAATTTATGAGAATACTTGGGCTCGGCTTGGCACTCCAACAAGGTGGTACCAGTGCAAGGGGGACAATCACCACGTGTTCCCCTGGGAACAAAGAGGATAACCCAAGGTTGCCAATGAAACACTTCTCGCACTTTTAATCCAGGTCAGAAGCAGGTTTAGGGAGTTGAGAGTTTCTAGGAGAAAGAATACAGCTGCTGCCTTGGCACATTCCCCTTCTACTATCAGCTCTGTCCCTCACCTTCAGGGTACTTGTAACAACATTTCTGCTCATCTGTAGTTACTCTCAGATCACGGCAATTCTAGCAAGCCTTTAAGAAATTGTTTGGGCTTGTCAGCAAAAGTTTTAAGGGTTCAGGGCATATTACCTGTAACATAAACTTCACAGGTGGACTGAAAGCCAGTGGGCCTTTCTAGACTTAACCTCAGCCTGTTTAACATGCATCAAAGGTAAGAACCTCCATTTTTTGAGAGCCTCATATCTTGGGCAGGATAACAACCTGGGAGACAGAAGTAAAATATAATTTCCAAACATGGGGCTGGGAAAGTCAGCTGAGGACCAATCACAGGAAAGCAGAAATTAGCAGTTGGCACGGGGTTAAATATGTACATGTGATAGGAGAGTCTCTTGGAAGAATGAAGCTGAAAAACAAGAGGAAACTAGCTGTTGCTTCCAACAAAGCATTAAATACAATCTCCCTGCTGCACTGCTGCATACAAGAAGCCGAGGGCTAATCCCATATTGAATGATTGGCATTTTACAAGATAAACAGGCGAGCAAATGCATATCTTCAGCTTCTTCCTTATAGACAACAAGAGAATTCCACTAATGCAAAAGAATTTAATATGGTATTAAAACTGGAAGTTTCTAGTCTCTTCCAATAAGCTGATTCCCCTCTTGAACTAAATCATCACCAGTTATTAGTCAGAGCCTGGAAACCAGCAGAATTAAGCTGACACAAAGCAAGCATGAAGGTGGAATCCAGCCGTGAGTACATGTGATGGAACCAAACCCACATCCGGTCACGGAGAAAGCATGGGGGCAAGCTCAGGGAAAATGTCATGAGACACAAGATATTTCAAACAGCAAATTTAGCTGCAGGAAACACACTCAATGTCTGAGCACAGGTCAGTTGTTTCACAAAATTGTTAACATTGTTCAGCTCTGAATGGATGCCTTTCTCATCAGCCCTGGGGTTTGCTGGCTCCAAAGGGCAGTTTGGCTGTAGTCTTCTTGAAATTGCTGCCAGATAGTTCTTTTACATATGTCTCCTTTCTTACTAGTTTGGGTCTGTTTAGATTTGGGTTTTGTTTGTATTTTGTTTGTTTGTTTTTTGTTTGTTCTGTTTGGGGTTTTTTTGGTTGGTTGTTTTTTTGTTTTGTTTTGGTTTTTGTGGGTGTTGGGTTTGGTTTTTTTTTGGTTTGTTGTTTTTGTGTTTGGTTTTTTTCTGTTTTATTTATGTATGCATGCCTCAGCAGTTCAAATTTGCAAAGTGGATAATAACAGATGCACTTTTGTTTGTCCTTGTTGCTAGCTATAGAGTGTTCATCCCAATGTTAGGGAAAAAAATGTATATATGTGTCCTGATGCAAAATACTGCTTCACCCTTTAGTAGGTGAACAGAGATGAATTGATAGGAATGGTTAATCTAACATGTCACACTGAGAAAAAAAAGGGTACTGACAAGAAATTCCAGACAAGGTCAGACTTTCAACAGTAGACAAATAACTTATGTAAATATGTTATCTGAGTACTTGCTCCATATGCCAAAAATGTTTAATATTCACAGATAATGAAACATGTTTGAATCAGAGCAGTTTTGTTGATTCTGGCAATAAATTTAAGAGCCACTGAAACAACAGAAAAGAATTTTAAAAATTAACCCGTTCTACACAACCCTTGAAAGATTTCAAATAAAAACAGCAATGCTGGTAAAGAAATCCAGTATTCCACAGATCCAATAGGTAAACTTACAGGACCATGAGGAGAGGCAAGATTTAAACAGCAAAGTGGAGATGCTAAAACATTAAATCAGTGTAGGGAACTCCACAGTAGCTCTGGCTTCTGCTCCTCCAGCTGAAAGGAGAACACCAGGTGCACGTTTACCATAAATCTGTGCTAACATGATTGCAATGCCTGTAGATGTTTTTCTGATGTGCTTAACCCTGCAGTTTAATTAAATGACCTGTTAACCAGGTTAGATTAGCATAAATCCTGCAACATTTGCCCCGTCTTGACCCTGCAACCACTTTGCATGTCCTTAGCAGCAATCCCCAAAAGTACTATTCTCAAGAACTAGTGCTGCCCAACCAGTTAAAAGCAAAGACCTTCTGATTTAAAGTTCCTGACTTACAAAAGAGTGGCTTCTTTCCTAGAGAGAAGGCACTGCCACATGTACACATCAAGGAGAAAGACCAACCACTTATATGATTTAACTGTGAGGTCCCCAGAAGGTTCAGGCCTAAGAATGAATGAGCACCGCTTTACATGGAAACCAGTTTACTGCAACATTCGTGGGCTCCTTATATATCAGTCTTCAACAGATGAAATCCAAGTGAGTCACTGACAGATATATTTCCTCTCCCTGTAATCAACATAGGAGGTGGCAAATAAGTGCATCTCTATTTCAAAAACCCATGAGATCACTTGGAGTTCAGTGCTCCTTCATCTAGGTCCTACCTGTCTCCAGCACATCACCTTCTACAGCCTTTCCTATGGTGCATAAAACACAAAAAATCCCATGTCTTTTCTTTACCTAACTGTTGGACTTCCTCATGGGCTGTGTTGATATTTGGATGAAAAGTTCTGAAGGGTGTGCAGATAAATACATTCCCTGTAGGGCTCAAACAGCATGGGTGGGATATTTCACTAAAGCAGATTTATAAACGTATCAAAAAGGTATCTAGGATCTGCTCTAAGAGCTAAGCTCTCTTTAGATGCAGCAGAGAGAAGTTACGACCTTCAAAAGGATGATTTTGCTGATCTGTTGTAGACACTTGAAGATTAAATAAGTCATCCTCATTAAAAAAATCCCTCTTGAGGGATGGGGTAGCGGTGGGGTATTGTAAACTAGGCAGATGTCCTTTGTTTCCAAGACATCCTCAGGGTTCTCATTACCCAAAGCAATGGTTTGCTGATAATTTTGATACTATCCATTACCTTGCACAAGACTGGAATGATGTACTTTCAAAGTTGGGAGAAAAATCCAACAAAAGATGCTTAGTTCCACTCTGGTACACAAACAGGGGAGTAAACCCTTCTTCCATCACATGGGAGATAGAGTTTATACATGCAGTTACCATTGTTTTTAACCCTTCTTTCCTTGGTTTCCAAATTTACATTTAAACCACACATCTTGTACGCTATTTATAGAAGGAAAAGGCTAGTTTATGAGTCAGATTTTAAAAGAAGCATGTAGGTTAAAAGAATTAATCAATCAGCTCTTTCCTGAATTTCCTCCTTCATTGTTTTTTAGGAGGAACAGCTTCACCAGTGGGAAAATGGTTGAAAGGGTGCAATTCCTACACTCCTTCAAAAAGAAATAAAATAAAAAATATTTTGAAATAACTCATTTGTAGACTTTCCTCATTCAGAAGTTCATTCACTAGGAGGAGCTTCCTTCTCTGGCTGGGAAGCTTATAAAAAATCTACTGTATATTTTTTTCCATACCCCAGCAAAACTCCTGATTCCTTCATGACTCTGATAAAACCTAATGTATATACCAATTCACTTCTTAAGACTTCTTTATTTATCAGAAATTCACTTTTAGAAAAAGGCAAATCAGCCACTTTTTCAAAATCGTAATTTCACATATTAAGCCAAGAAAACAGGAAGTACAGGTAATTCATAAAGTAGCAATGCTTTTAGTTGACCCAAGATATTAATCAGACTCGCATCATATTGACAGATCATGAGTTTTGGGGGGAGAAAGTGTTGGAAAATTTCAATAAGTAATTTGAGAAAATTCACTACTTCAGTTCAGAAGGCAATTGTGAGCAGGCCACAAGTGAACATGTCAAGTGTTGCCACTGTGTGATTTAATATGTAGGTCGCAGTGCATTTTTCCATGTGTTGATGGCCTTAATTTTCATCGTAGGAGTCCCTCTTGGAAGATAAAATTATTTTTTTACATTCAAAATATATTTTCCATGGACACTCTCTTTAGCATCTTCAAAAAACCCAAAACTTCAATGCTTATGCAAATACTACAGCACTTTCCTTGTTAGAAGGCTTGGTCAAAACAAACAGAAAATGTCAGAATTTTGTTCAAATCTGGTTTCACCTAAAAATCTAAAACTAAGTCACAGAAAACTGTCTTAGTTTTGCTGTATCCTCAAGGCAATATACAGCAATGTATGAAAAGATTATTTTGAACACTGTAAATTCAGTGAACTCTAACCACGGCACAGTTTTTTTATAGTGATACAGATGGTTCATGTAAAGCAAAAATGCCATGACTTTTTTTTCCCCTTTAGATTTATTTTAAGTTCCCAACTCAGGAAAGAACTCAATTTTATGGCCAGGCACCCTTTCCTGTGTAACAATGAAAGAAGGAGAGCTAAGTTCCTCTTCACTGAAAAAGCTCCAGTTTATCATTCTGACATTCAGAACATGTTTATGAGAGCTCTTTCTGAGCTACTTTGAGGCCTGGCTTCCCATGTCTAGATGTGGCTGTGCCATGCTGGACCATGGTGTGTGCCTCCTCTTTGGACTGGGCAGATGCAGCAGTTTCTCCTGCAAATGACAGGGCTCCCGGGAAAAGCCACATTCAGTTGCCATCACAGAGATGCTCTAGACCGGGGGTGGGTGGAACACCTCCATCTGCCTAAGCAAAATGTTTTGGAACAGCCATTTAATGAAGCAATTAAAGTGAAAGAGGCAGGAAGGTCATCAAGTTTCTGTACAATACACTCCCTGGAATAAATAATTTCCTCCAGAAATCTAACTATGCCTTTAGTTATGCTGCCAAAATATGCGTACATTAGCATGTGTATGACAATCATTGAAATGAAGAGACTATGGGGGGAGGGTGACTAATACAAAGGCCTAAAATAAATCTTTCTGTAAGTTCAAAATGTTCCTATACAATTCTCGTATCAACAGTGGCAACCAGCAGCCTAAATTGCTGCTGGAAAAAAAAAATGCTACATCAACTATTATCAGCAAATATTTATATCTTCACATGCTAGGCCTTTGTATATATGTTTTCAGAGCCAAGACCTGAAACTTCAAAAGGCAGAAGATAAACAATTTTAAACTGGCTGCCAACAAACAAGGGGGTTTCTGTACATAGTGATAATGACATACAGGTTTGTCTCTGTATGTGGAGCATGCAATAGTAAGCCTGACGATGTCAACATATGCTTCAAGGAGCACTCACGCGCTATCAGCACTTCAGAGAGCTTTGACAGTCCTCCTCTGCTTATGGTTTTAAACATCAGTAGTGCAGTGGCTAAAGCATCTTATATTGGAGGACAACAACCCACAGAAAACAAGCAGAAATTGCATTTAATGTTTTAAAATTGCAGAGCTGTCTTTTTCATTGTGCAAGTAACAAAAAAACTCAAGCAGTCTGGGACCTTTCACGGAACAAGACAGCAAGCTTTTACTCTTCCCCTTAACATCTTCCTAGACATGCAAATGCCAGGAAATAAAATGACATGAGTCCTACATAAAACTGGCCTTAAAAATGTAACCTGTCATCAGCCAGGAGAGACTTGTGGCTCTGGGACTGACTCCATTTTACTTTTTCTGTTTTAACATTCACAGGAAGAGAATAATGTTTATATCAACAGCTTTCCTTATTGAACATGACAAGCTATTCTACAGTCCCATGCTCAAGCAGCTGCTAACTTAAAATGTAACTTGGAAAAGGAATTCTCTTCAACTCCTCCATGCTGTTAATTCATTTCAAATGCAGCTTTTCTTTGGTTTTTAATTTTTACTGATACCCAGCTTTCATAAAGGCACAATCCAGGGCTCACCCATTCAGACAGAAGAAAAAGTGTGAAGTGAATATGCCAAGTATAAAAGGACAATGGGAAGACTTCTGTTTGTCCTTCCAACAGAAGGACTTTTTATTTTGCTCCCTAACCAAAAAAGTGATAGGAACCCTTCATTAGGAACTAGGGCCTTGAGCTAACTGGCACACTCAAGGTTAATGTTCCCATTAACTTCTGATGTTTAACCCATTGTGCAATCTCTAGAGATAAGTCTTGGCTTAGGGATACTCAGGGAGACTAGATGCCTTTTGTATTGTCAGCAGAGACCAGCAAGTGCTTCTCCACAGTTGTTTTTATACCTCTCTCTCTATATATATTAATTACTAGAGTAACAGAACATACAAATTAAAAAGCATTCTATTACTAGCAATTACTATAGCAGTAATTACTACACTTAGATATCAGAAGTTAGATGCAGGGAGGGAGTTTTTCACCAGAAAATTAAGGACAGTATTTCTTTCCTTCTCCCTCCTTCCTCCAAATTCCCTTTTATTTCATTGCCTAGACTGCAAACCCTTTGAAAAGACTGTCTACAACATGTGCATCCCACTTTCCAACGAGATTCTTATCTCAGCAATTATATACTAGGTATTGAGTCACCTAAACAGGCTCTTACAATGCTTGCTGGCCTGCATGATGCATGCAATAGAAGCAGCAATACCTCCTTCCAAAACCATACAAGCTCACATGGCACTGGTAAACACCCAGAGCATCTTTGATTCTGGTGACAATTGTCTGACTGGAGTCTAAACAACGTGGCAGCTCTGTAGAGCTTGGTCCCTCCAGAAGATGGGTGAGGATCATCTGCTTATACTGCTGTTGGCTTCCAGCTCAAATAGATACACTCAGTTTCCAACTGTTAGTCCCTCATCCCTCATAATTGTGTTTACCTTCACTGGAAATAAAATAAATAGGAAGGCAACAATCTGATCCAGTTCCATAAAGCCAGCATCAAAGTAATCCCGGACACACGGCTAATTTATCAACAGCTTCAGGAAATACCCTGGTTAATTGGTAGGAAATCCCACTGTGAAAATCTTTTTGGATGCCCTGGAAAGCAGCTCCTTGGCTGGCAAGTCAAGTATCGCTTCTTTTGCCCTCCAAATTAGCTGGATACCCAAAGGAAATTACTAATCTTTCAGTTCAAAAACAAAACACACACAAGCATAATGAGCATTGTTTTCCTTTGTGGAAGAATAGATAATCAACGGCTTGAAGACTGGAGAATACACATTTCTGTTAACACTAACTCTACTGGACTCTGCTTGGGTGAAGCTCTTCTATGTCATCACCTGTGCTGTTCCTATCACAACACTTCTACCAACAAGCTGAGGTATTTCATTCTATTATGTTCTTAACCTGGCTTGAAACCTCTTCCAGAAAGCATATACAAAAATACATAAAACCAAACAAGAATTTTGTTACAATATCTGCTTCCAAAATAGCATTTATCACAGCAGAATTTGAATATCTACTATGTAAAATCAGTATCAATGGTGAAATTCCCTAGTTAACGACTCATAAAATTTCAAGCATTTCATTTTGGTTTAAAATTTCTGATGGGGAGAAGGCTCACTTGTTTGGGGTTTTTTTCTGGTTTTCTTTTAATTATCCATTTTCTTTTATTTCTGGCTTTTACTGTTGACCTTTTTTCCTTTATATATTTGGGGTTTTGTTGGGGGAAATGCTGCAGAAACTCTCAAGATCCCTTGAAGAGCATCTGAACATCTCTAAGGCAGAACTCCAAATGTCAAAACAACTCTGTGACCTGAATTTCTCTGGAAGAAAAATCTTAAAGCAGCTTCTGCAATAAAGCCAAAAGCTTAGAGCAACAGGAACAGAGGAAGCATGAGGGCTGTCATTTCCTCTAAGAGCAGCAAGATAATAATTCCTATTAACACTTCCCAGAGATACAGACCATTCCAGTGGGCCATATGTGACTCTCCTTCTTTTATTATTTTTTGTGCCTGAAAGACTAGATCAGTCAACAAAATATGAAGGAATTAGCTCCTCTCTTGTGTGGTGTAAGTGCATTTGGGACACAAACTAGTACTCTTACTTTGCATTTTCACTCATAAATTTAACTGTTGCACTGTATACTGGAGAAGTGGCAAAACAATTACTAGCTTAAAACCACGGTGCAGTCAAATCCCTAATGCTGTATCAACAGTCTTGGTAACAGATAAATGACAAAACCCAATTCTCTGTATTAATGACAGCTATTACGAAAGGTCTGGCAATGCTGACACCTAGAACGACTGGATTATAGGTATAAAGGTATAATTACAAAAACACCTGCACTATCTGAAGGGATACCATCACCTTTACTGCAGTCTATATTCTAGGAAGTTCAGAAACAGCAAAAGGTTGAAATACTTAATGACAATGCTTACAAAAATGCTCTTGACAAACAGCTGTTCTAGCCCATTTTCCGAAGTTCATTCCAATCTGCTGCTTTTGGGGGGGGTTGTTTGTTTGTTTAAGTATATTTGGTCTGTGGAAAGATGAAAAGCCCCATGACTTTAGCTTTCAGTCAATAAAAACTCAGTGGGAGAGGGGCAGGAGGAAGGAGAGTAGGATGCTTTTCCTGTTGCAATAGTAAGAGTTGGGAGACGTGGGTTCAGTGCCTGGCTCTGACACAAATTTCCTGTATGACCTCAGGCAAACCATTTGGTGTTTCAATTATTTATCTGTAAAGCAGGGATAACCACTAGCCCAGACAGAATTTACTTGGATAACATTTATTAATATGTCAGAGGTGCTTAAAAAGTCATGTATTAGACTCCTACTGACCATATACCCAAAACCTGTGGTGAAAATGACCCAGGCTATGCCAATGTATCATACAGATATCTCAAAACCCTATTTGCCTACTGTCTAGATCTATTTGCTCTTCAGCCTGCAATGCAAATAGGTCTAACAGCAACAGTTTGAAAATTCTACAAAGACAAACTGTAAAGTGAAGAAAGACATCAAATAACATGGGGGGAAATGCAACCTGTTGTTGGGGAAAAGGGATACAAACCCTGCAAGTATTTATCAGCACAGTGCCCAAGACCACGCCATCCAGCTGGACCTCCTTTGCGTAAGCCATCAGAGGTACAACAGCAATTAAAAACACCATAAGTACAAGATCTGAGGTTTTTGCTGTGTTTTTCTAACAGCTATTCAAAACCATATAGTCCATCCCATCCTCGTCAGTGTAACTTGGGATGTTGTGCAGAAATGATGGCAAACTATGCCTGGAAATCAGGCCTCGCCCAGTTGGTGGGTAGCACACACCTCAGCTTATAAAGGCATGCCAAACAAGCACCTTGTTTAAGACAATTTGCCCAGATTTCTGGATGAGACAACACAGAAAAATGAACAATGCCTAGAAGGAATTCATCACACCCTACGTTAGATGGGCTGAGTTTTCTATTATTCCTCTCCCTTGGCTTAATAGGATTATATAGGATCAATGACTTTAGAGGAGACAACAACGTATGGGTGGACAAAACCTGCCAAGGAGACTCCCACCTCTCTGCTGCTGCTGCAAACACAAACAGACATCCACTCCCACAGCACACAGAGACCAAGGAAGGGCCAAGGAAATGGGTGGCAATCCTTTGACAGGCAATGTGTTGAAGGGAAGATGACGATCTGTATATAAGGCTGGCCTAAATAAAACATTAACATTCAATCCCATGGAAAATGAGACTTAGGCTGGAGAATTAATTCGGTCTAGTTGGAGAATTGACTCAGTCTATAAAATACTGGTGCCTCATACAATATTCCAAATCTGTTTCTCAGTGATTCTGTCTTTAATGCCCATCTGTAGGCCATACATATATTTATCTCATATCATTCAACAGCACAAATCTTGGTAACCTACTTAGAAGGGTCTTACTGGCTCTACTTTTAAACAGATTCAGTGACACAGTTACTGGTGTATGAGGGGTGGTACTTTTCAGCCAAAAGAGTAGAAAAGTAGCTAACAACAAAGAAACTATAATTCTATTTTTTAAGTATCCCAAAGTTCCATCTCACCCAGACAGTTTACTCTGAATTTCAGCAATAAATTTACCTCAGTTGTGAGGTTTCCCCCTCTTGGCCACCACAGTATAAATGATAGGTATTTTAGTGGTTTAACAAAAACTTTGAAAGTAATAAATAAATATTAGAAATGAAATTTAAGAATCTGTCTCCTTTACCACAATTTATTTGTATTTTCTTTGTAGTTGACATAAAATTATCTTTTGAAAAACATGTTGAAAGAATAAATTTCTCTGTTACTTATAGTTATTAAAAGAGCACTCAAATAGAGCAGATAACTTTAGAAAAATAGAATTTCAGAATGCATTCAGACCTAGCTAGTATTTTTGCAGATAACCACAGAAATGGGGGATTAGAGTCGGCTTGGTAACACATCCTGCTGATATTACATACACCATTTAATCAGGAAGGACTGATAAAGACTCAATCCTCCTTGGAGGTGTAACTCAGGGAAGTGTTCTCCACATTTCCTTCAGGATTAGCCTGACCTAGTTTTCCACTGCATTCTAGGAAACCAGGAACACACAACCGGCTGTTTGTCCTAGGTGAGGGACAGCAGTCAACAGCTGCAGGAGAGGCTCAGCTACTTATGATGATCTGGCCACAGATACAATGAACCTTTTATTGCCTAACAAAGCAACTGATTCATCTAGTTCTACTGGACTTGTATTTTGTTTCAGTCACCCATAGCTCTCAGTGCCTCTCTGAGCTCAGAACACATCATAAGCTACTCACCATCATCTGCTGAATATGAAATATTTCGGCTCCAGTGGCAGAGAGGCGGTTTGGAAATGAAATGTCAAGAAAAGCTCCAGGGAGAGTGCTTGGTCCAGCATTGTAAACCTATAAGAGAAAATTGCACATAACTGTGTAAAAAGTAAAGAAAAATAAAATTACTTATAGGACTGATAATTAATGGGAAACTACTGTAGAACCAGAGCTGGGAGCATAGGTAAATTTGATAAAACTCAAATACTACGTGAGTTTTTCAATGTCTTCAGATTTCTTTTGTAAATATCAGGATAAAGTCAAAGTTTTAGCTTATCTAACAGTGTTTAGGCACAGCTCATATTTCAAGTGGGAAAATTTTGCAGGATAATTACCAGTCACCAATACAAGTAGCTTAAGACTTCTACCTTACATACAGAGACACTGCTAGCACTGAGTGTTTTGGTAGTACCATCCAGAAGACTGTAAGAAATACTGCTCTCTCAGTTAACATTCTCATTTCCATCTGGTAACCACTGCATTATATTCTGCATATGTTTTCCTTATGGAGCAGGAGCCAAAGTAATGATGATTGTGACTACTGGGCTGCGGGTTTGCTGAGTGAGTTGCCAGGAAATGCATGTGAACAACTTCCATTCAGGTTCCGGGGTTTCCAATTAAATGAAACTCTCAGTGGAAAACACTGGCTTTCTACCAAATCCCCCACAAATTTGCAACAAAAACTCAAAGAATTTCCCGTCCACCACTGAAATGTATCCAGTGAAAAATTCCAAAATGGGGTTTTGCTGAAAAGAAACTCTCCATGGAAAAATTTCAATGAAAATACATTTTCATGTCTACCTACATTTTCTTACTAGGAAAAATATTTCCTGGTTGTTTCTAACAACACATATATGTGCATACAGTAAAAACGAGAAGCCCATTAGAATATTTATCTGCACCGAGAGGGTACTGTCAAAAGATGTAGTGATCAGCTGTTAATTGTGTAAAGTACAAATATTAAACCCAACAGGTTTTCATTCTTCTGATGCCATTTTATATTTGACGAAATGCCCAACTGATAAAAAGAATCTGTTCACAATGTTAAATCCTTACAAAAACCCCGAGGCTCCAGGCAGGATGAGAAATCCCACTACAGTGGAGCATGATAAATGCTCCACGACATACAAACATAATGTTTCATGCTAAACATTTAAGTAAACTTGATTATCTCACTGATAACAGATACAAGAGTTAATGCAGAAAAGACATTTTTGTTGAAAATCTTGTTACCCAAAGAAAATGATGCATAGATCTGTTTCCTTATTAAACTGGGCGTGGTATAGATTTTCACATATAAAAACCACTATAAAGCCCCATATTTTTTTAAATCACTTCTTTTTCTTGGTTAAGAAACTATTACTTTTCTCCATCTGGAGAAGTTTAATAAATGGCAGACAAATCATTAAAAACAATTAAGCAAACAGTGATACTAACCATGCTTTGCCCATTATGAAACTCTACTCTTTCCTTCTGACACACACAAGTTATGAAGTTTACCATGTTCCTGGAGAGCAGATCTGTGACTTGTTACAGTTTAATTTTCTACTTATATATGGAAGAACCCCCACCTTACTATTACAACTTGTGAATGAATGAGAAACAAGAGAATGGGGTAAGACAAACGGTGGCTCTGGCAATATATAGATTCTCTCTCCCTTACCTGTTCTCACTTTGTTTTATTGAAATATTAATTCAGTTAAAGCATCAGTACATCTGTTCTTTATCTGTTTTTAACCAGTAACTGGCTATGGCAGGGGAGCGAGGGGGGAAGACCTATAAACCCTCAAGAATGAAATCAGAATCACAAGAATTAATAGCCTGGTTCACAAAAGCTTTAATGTCCTGAAACCCTGCTTTCACTCATTTTCACTAAATAGCTAAGGGCACTGCATGACAGTGGGGGCTTAATTGCTCTGGACCACAGTCTGTCCACGGAGGCAGACATGTGTTATTCATTACGAGCAGAGTGGCATTCATGCCTAGGAGAAGAGAAAGGGGAAACAAGGAAAAAGACTATTTTTCACAAGAAATGATTCCCCCACCTCTGCATGATTTATCATTCCCTAGTTCCATCTAGCGGTCAAAAAGGATTCAAAGTGCTTGTAAATAGACAAAGTCACAGCAGCGAGACAAGTTTGTTTTGGCCGCATTACAGGAGTTTGTTGTAATAAATCATTCATATATTTTTCCGCATCAGGAACATGCCTAATTGCCATGTGAAGTGTAATCTATAGTAATACTTGAATAACACTGAGATCACAGAATCACAGAATGTTAGGGGTTGGAAGGGACCTCCGAAAATCATCAAGTCCAACCCCCCTGCTAGAGCAGGACAAAACTACAGCAGATCATGCAGAAATGCATCCAGACAGGTCTTGAAAGTCTCCAGAGAAGGAAACTCCACAACCTCTCTGGGAAGCCTATTGCAGTGCTCTACAACCCTTGCAATAATGAAGTTCTTCCTCATGTTCAGGTGGAACTTCCTGTACTCCAGCTTGAATCTATTACCTCTTGTCCTATTAAAATGCACAAGTGAAAAGAGTTGTCCCTGCCTTCTTGACACCCAGTCCTTATGTATTTATAGACATTAATTAGATTAGACATTAGATCAACATTAGAGATGGTATGAGACATTCAACGAAACTTTCTCCCACCTGCCTTTGTAGTGTCACAGTCTCTTCCCTGGGCTGTACTCTCATCAGTAATGCTATAAACATTTTCATACCAGGAGGCATTTGGCGAGTCTGAATCTCTGGCACAGGTACGTGTTTGTTCTCATGGATAAATACTGCTCACCCCTCTGCTCAATGACCATGCCAATAAAAAGACATAGTCCTCACTTTTGAACCTGCAACTGCATCCAAGATGTGGCACCTGAGTAACTACAGCTCTTTACTCAGCACATGATGGGAGGTAAAAGGGAAACAAATGGCAGCAGCTTCAATCCTATAAAAGCGAGATGCCCTATCTGCAATTCTTGTTATATTCAGATAAGGAAATACACCATCCCTGCACGCTGTGAATATGACATCCAATCAAGAATGCATTGCACAGCATGCTGCAATTCAGAAACACGCACCAAAGCCCGTACCACACTCAGAATAAAAGCGATACAAAACCAGAATGTGTTGTTAGGCAGGAAAGCAGTCAAAATCAGTTTTACCTGCAGTGTGAAGTTGAGAGACTGGAAAAGGCATTCGTGGTTTTCCAACTGAACAAAGTTGGATGCTTCCACAGAATCACCATAGAAAAATGAAGTAGGGAAGACTTCTCTGAAAGATCAAGACACAGAGTTAGTAAGCTGTGTTTGTCACCAAAATTAAATATATCTGTGGCAAGTTGATTTGCGCCCCTTGCTTTCTGATCATGTGAAATTCTATGGAACCATTTTGCATTAATCTATTCTTTGTGATTTGATTTATTCTTGACAGTGTTAAGACTACACAAGCAGCATCTCAGCTGACCCAGGTTAACATGCCATCATTGAAGCAGACTTCTTTTGATTACTTATCTCTTCTCCTTTTCTATCACAAACCCTCTTCTTCAGGGCCCCCTGACATGGATGATTTGTACAAGTCCTATAGATTGTGTAACACAGGAAATAATTGCACTACCAAATTAATCTGAAGAAACAGTTACTAATAGAGAGTATGTAACTGAAATTCCTGAAGTAACATTTCAATTTTATCTACCATTTGCACAACATTCCAGGAATAAACACTTCATTAATTATCTGGACTTCCCTACCTTTATGATTAGCAGATGGTTAAAAGGAAGAGTAGAGGAGGATATGACTTGTTGACAACTACAGTGGCACAGACCAAGTCTCCTCAACCACTCATCACAAATTAAAATGCAGTAGGGTTTTATCAGAAAAGACTTGGAATCACAACACAGTACCTGGAAAACCTGCAGAAGTGAACTAGGAGTGCTTTAAGCATCATTCATGCCTCCTTCTAATCTCAGGCTGCTTCACTGACTGGAAAGGGTCCTGGTGCAATTTCAGACAAACCTTGGTGAGGGACTGCCTAAAGCTCTACTTCCTTTCCAGGCTGCCCTATTGGGTCAGAGTTTTTTCAGACAGGATTTTAAGCCCATTTAGGTACATTTCCTTTTTTCCTGCCTGTATCCTATGCTAGAGGAAACAGCAAGAAACAGATTACTCCTATTTAAGGCATTTTGCTAGAAGGCTCCTCCCAAACATGGTACAAATCCTTCTGGGCTATTTATGACCAGGGATGAAGTTTGCTCTTATAGGCTCAAATGCAGGGTAGCTAATAATAATAAGCTTTAAAAAGACACTGTCCAAAAAAATAGTATTACTAATATTACTATGCCTGGGAATGCTGCTCCCTCCATTTAACCCAACTTTTCCCTGGTAGTTGGATATGTCTGTGAGCTTGAGTTAGTTAGCCTTGTCTATGAGAAAATAAATAAATATAAAAATTAATAAATAAAAATTCCAAATAGTCAGTCAGGTGGGGCTTATAAATTCAGAGACCTTGTGCTTAAAAAAGTACATTCTGAAGAGACTGATTTTTATAAGGTTTTTTGGCATGCCATATACTCTAGGTGACAGACATCTAAAGAGACAGATTAAAGCATTCCTATCTGTAAAGCTGTGCAAAAATCCATCTTGTTTTGAAGCACCAAGAAGCAGCAAGGGACACAGACTTAAATTTCTACACGATCTGTAACAATGAGAGCATTCAAAAACTTCCATAGCACACTGCTGAGACAGTACTCTCAATAGAGGAGATTTTCATCTTTGCTAGTCATTTTGTGAGGCATGACAGTGCTCTTCACTTCTCTGAGCAGGCTCAAGCATATCTTCTATCCGTTCTGACTATTGTGGCAGTAATGAAGTGATTTTATTTCTGTGCAACAAGAGGGAAAAACGGCTTCATGTGGTAAAACCCAGACTTAGCCACAAATCTGAGTTTACACAGTTTTTCAGCCAAATAACGTGTCATTGCAGGTAACTTTGTTCCTACATATGTTGCATGCTGGTCAAGGGAATCTTTGACTTCTACTAATGACAACCTCCACTGATCATTTAGACAATACATATTCCCTGAGGGATGCCATAAATGGTGGCTAAAACAGACACTGACCTCTTGGGGACACTGCTGATGAGTATTTGCTTCCCTAGTTTAGCAATGAATGTCAACTTTATCAGTCTCCATGGATGCTAATTCACTTCCAGTGACCAGGTCGCCCAATTTCAACTCAAGCACTGTCTATGCTAGAGGACAGTCTGTCTGTTGGGACTTAGCAGAAAGCTCTCATGCTAGACTTAAGATTGTAATGCAGAAGTGGAAGGGAAGACCCCTGAGTACAAAGGCAGGAACTCACACATGTGAAGCCCCAGGAAGAGGACAATGGCTATGTGTTATACAAAGTATTTCAGTCAAAGGGTGAGTGATGTTGCTCAGTTGGTATTCAGACGCCTCACAGACTAGGGAGCAGAGGAAGTGGGAAAAAGAACAGAAGCAGAAGTGAATTCTGATTGCAAAACTAAACAGAAAGGCGAACAGCTAGACTCCACCAAGCCCCTTAAAAACCCAGAACTTTTGACCTTAACCTTTGGCCTGGTAATTTTCAGCCTTACTTACCCTTGAAGACATGCCCTAAGGAACAAGATGGGATTTATTTTCTCTTTTTATTTTATGTTAAGGTCCATCATATCTATGGAATAACATGAATTTAAATATGGTCACTAAAATACCCGCTATAAATGCGATGGTAACTAATCAGCATTTGCTAGAAAGGAGAAAGAGGTACAGTGTTGGAATGAAAGGAATGAAAATAAAATTTCCACATAATGAATGAGGTTGTCTGTATTTCCAGAGTCTGGGAAATTGGCAAAAGCAACAGTCTGACTACATGTAAACAAAGAGAAGAATTCCATTTTTCACTGGTAGAGACTCAGATGTCATTGTTAGGAATATTTTTTTTTTTTGAAAGGGTTGGCAGGCCCATAAAAGTACGTCGAGTTTTTATTATCTCTTCTTTTTTTTTTTTTCCTTTCGTGTTCTTTTTTTCTCTCTCTT
>JAAGNO010006715.1:13890-40340 GCA_033439905.1 Ceryle rudis | reverse complement strand
TTTATTACTTTCTGTCACACCACATCTCCTTTCCTCTTGCACGTGTCTTGAGTTCGCTGCTGTTGAGATCTCCTTGTATTGGGTTTTGTCTTTTTTTTCAAGTTCTTTGTCTCTGGTTCTATTTTTTTTGGTGTTTTCATTTGATGACTGTTACTTACCCATTGATAGATGAGTCCACTTCATGCATCAGGGGCACTGACAGGGTTAGAGTATTATCATGCAGAGATTCAGTGTGTTCTAGGTTTCCACTGTGCCAGAAAGGAAAAACAAACATGCTGTAAATCAACAGCCTTTGCAATATATCACACTGTTTCACAGCTACCATCTCTCTGCCTTGTACTCCAAGCTTGTCTATTTGAGTGATGTCAGCTCTCCTAAGAAGCCTCTTAAAGATTAAGAGCTACATTTGTTTACCCACCTTCAGAGAGGGCACACACATAAAGCACGTGTTTTGTGGCTGCTCCTCTGCAGCTGTGTCATGATCAGGCTTACACCAGAAAACTTATCTTGGAGCAAGGTGTGAGTTCAAACGGCAGTGTGAAACTACAGCAGCCGTCATACACAGTGGAAAAAAACAAGAACATTTAGCTCCAGTGCAAGGGTTCATTTTCTCCCAACCTGACCGTGTCAGTTTGGGAGGGATACACCCACCCCGTCAAAGGTCTTGACTCAGTAAATGAAACTGCACTTTCAGTGTACCACAGCATCATATCTGCTGCCACTACAAGCAGCCTTTTGGGTGAGACCCTCATACTGAACTGGCCATAACCTCTCAGCAGCTCCATCTTGTCTTCCTGCACTTAGTTACCAAAATGAAAACACTCCTAGTTTACATTTTCAAAGGCAGTTGCTTCAACTGGTCAAAAGCAGGAGGGAAGAGAAAAGGTTGCAATCACCCCTCATTTGAGTCAGTTTATTTCAGTGTGAATGTTTATCTATGGAGTCTGGGAAAGGGTCTTGAAATGCACATCCAACCTGCAAACTTCTAATTATTTTAATTCTGATGGTGAGTCTGCTTGGTGAGCGACAGCTCAGAAGAGCAATCTTGAAAGTTATGTTACATATATTTCCAATTTCAAGAGCAGTGACTCTGGAATCACTTTTGCCTTGCAGTTCATTGGATTTACTCACAAAGCACACTCACAAAACAAGAGATATGATCCTATTTATTTGAGGACAGTATCACTGAGGCAACAGTAGGCAGTAACATCCCAAGTGATACGATGCAGATGATGAGTTGCTCAGATTAGAAAAACAGAGCCTGCTGGCTACATACACGCACAGATATAGCTCCGCTTTCTGCCACTGACACACTGGCCACGTCTGCTAATAAAAATATGGCCCAAATGGAAAAACCCACAAACTTCCAGTCCCAGGAAAAAAATGCTTAATAAAAGCTTTTCCTCTGAAGACGCTCAAAGAAGAGTCCAAAATGGAGACATTTCTCATCCAACACAAATAACCAAGATACCACAGTGGCAAGCAGAATAAGCAAGTAGAATTCCATACAGGTTTCATGGGTATGTGCTTATCCGTTTCAAATGGAGCAAAGGTACCATCAGAAAAGGTGAATATAGCTCAGTGAATTAGCTCTAGAAAAAATAGTTCATGCCAGGAAGCACAGAAGAAGGTTAGGGTTTGTTATTTTTTTAAACAAAGAGTAAATTAATGTAATGTTTAGTTCTCTCTCCAACTGGTCTCTCCCACTACTGAACCAGTCTCTTGTTACAGATGCTACTGCTAAGCTACTGCAGCTTCAAGGGACAAGCTTAAGTGGCCACTTGAAGGGCAATACTTACTTTCCCATGACATTGTGGCACAGCTTCTCTGAGTCCAGCCATTTCTGCCAGACTAGTCCCAGTTCTGTGTGGAAACAATGTCCCCTCTCATTGCAGTCTGGCCACAGCACAGACACTTCCTCTGCATTTCCTTATCACCAAGCTTACCCCAGGGCTCCCTGCAACTCTTGTGGTAGAAAGATTTTATTACACTTATTTGACAGTGAAAGAATTGAGCAATTTCCCACAAGTCACAGAGAAAATGAGGCTAATCAGCACTGGGGCTTGCATGGTTGTTTTCGGAGGTTCAGCTGAATCCTTACAAACACAGTTGTCCTCCTGCCCCTCCTTCTGAAATGAGAAACTTTATCTTAACACCTCTGAGCATTCATACTATGTGTACAAACTGCTATTTACTTCTTCACTCCATCTAAAGGTACTGACTAACCCTTCCAATTCACAGGGCATAGAAATCTGAGAAGCGGGGTCACAGGGGAAAGCCCTGTGCTATCCAAGGCAGGGAAATTAGCAGTACTGCCTGGAAAACACTGGCTGGGCAAATTTAAAGCAGTGCTGACCCATCTTTGCATCAGCTGGCATTCACCTAACAGACACTGATGCATCTCCCTGACGTAGAAACATCATGGGGTCACCTGAACACATGATGAACTTCTCTAACATGCAAGACATGGTCTTGCCTCTCTGATGTGAGGTCTCACTTTCAGTGTCTCATACCAGTACCACATGCCGCAGGATCTTGTTCCCATCTACAGCTGTTACTGCAGGGAAGGATTACGCCTTATGAGAGCAGTCACTCATCAACCACTACATCTCATCCCTCATCTCCAGATGGTTGGTGAGGTGCTATCAAACTGGGGAGGAGAATTCAGGCAGGATATCCAGATTTTGACATACTTGGGAGGTTATGAAGTTGTCCCACTCATACAGTAAGTGGAAGCAGGAACCAGTTACACACCCAGCACGTCAGAGCAGCAGTTCATGGCTCAGGTTAATGCAGCTGTGCCACTCACAGAGTCTGCTTTTTTTGAGGCGTATAATCTTGGGAGGCACAAAGCATGTGGCACACCTTTTAATCTGCCTGTGATAAAATCCCTATGAACACATACTTGGCATCACCCTACTTCAATGCCTGCCCCAAGTGCCCTTGGGGAAGTGCCCTATTCAGCTGTTTCACGCGGTCTGTCATAGCTCACTGAAGATCCAGAGCGGGGGTAAAAAATAGACATGCAACTTTGGAAACTGTCAGTGAGATTCCTGACCATCTGATGAAAGCATTTATCTTTTCTGGTTTGTATCCAAGCACGCTTATTTCATTCAAGTGCTGGAACAAATGGGTCTGCCTGGTGCTGATCGTCAACTACAGCTGAGCTGGGCTTAATATGGGGCCCAAAGGGATGGGCACAGAAACACAAGGGCCTTCCGACTCAGAGAACACAAAATGCTCCATCGGAATTGCAATTGCCTGGCAAAGAAAGTCTAAGTATGGACCCACCTCATTTTTCAGGAAGCTGTGTCATATGGTTCCTCTATATTATTAAAATACCTGCATTTAGCCTTGATAATTTAACCTCATTTATTACACACAGACACATATCTACCATTAATATCACATACCTGTCAATCATATTCAATGCACTCTTCACATGACAGAGAGTGTCCAAGTCATCAAGACATACAAGTGTTCCCTTACCTTTGGGCAGTGACAAGGAAGGTGAGCATTTCTTCCTGCCCGGACAAGTGGCTTGTGTCAAAGATCACACTGAATTCATACTGCGCAAGAAAAAAACCCGGTATTTAGAAACAGCGTATGTTGTTTCAAAATGTATTTATTCTGAAATGTCACATATATTTTACTGGCTAGGCTGTACAAAAGTAGTGTATTTTGATACGTGTAAGAGACTTTCCTGTACTGTAGAGTAGCTTTTAAATCTTAGTGATTGTGTCTCTGTTCGAGTACTTGAGTTCAATCTTTCCTTCCTTGTGAGAAGGCCTTTAGTAGACTTGCCATTCAAAGATATTTCTTGGGGACATCATCTGCCAGGGGAAGAGTCTTCCAGTGTTAAGGGGATTACCTTGAACTAATCTATATGTTACATGTTGGTGAATAGATCTTCTGGGGGAGGAAAGATCAGGCCATAGGCCTTCACAGAGACTTGGGGCAACCAGCACAAGCTAAATTAGCCTTCAGACCACCCACTGTAATGGATAAAATATTTTTCCTTTTGAAGAGAATCTACTTTGATGATGACTGTAGCATTACATTTCCCAATGCAATGCTTTTCTACCTAACTCCACAACAGTTTTTGGCCGAGTGGAACAGTGTCCAAATTCATGTTAATTTCAATAGCTCGCTGAAAAAAACAAAACACAGAGGATAACCCAACTATGTCATTCTCAAGCAAAACACTGGAATTCTTACATTCCACTTAAATATTACTACTGAATTTGTTTTTCCATTCCATCTAAAATATTTTTAAGTATTTCAAAAGAGCATGTTACAGTCAATAAAATATATAAACCAAAAACTTTCATGTCATGTCAAAGGATATTTTAATTCAAACGGAAAGGACTAGTTTTTGAAACTGAAATTTTCTGAAAAATTTCAGACTCATTTTGTTCAGGTTATCTTGAAGTTATTCCTCATCTTTCCACCCTTCCGGGTTGGTCATTTTTACAGCTCGGTTTAGTGACAGAAAGAACCCAGCTGCACTTCTAAACATTATGAGGGAGTTTATCTTCATCAAACAAAAACCTCCTTAAAAGCTACCAGGAGACCATAATGTGAAAAAGTCATAAAGACATTTTCACTGTAACTGATACAAATTCAGTTGCACTTTAAAGTGAGAGAAGACAAAAACAGAGTAAGGCAACATAAATAAGACAGAGTTCCTTTCAAGTTTTCTGCAGAGGAAATAGATGCTTTTTGTGGTTGTTACTCTTACATCATTTTTCAAGAGTGCTGCATTGTAGTAGTAGTACAGGGTACTATCCTTGGCTTTATCTGATGGGAAGGAGGACTGCTACCCTCTGAAACTGTGAAAAGCTTGGGTACCTGGATTAGAAAGTTACATAATGTATGGGACACGGACATTTAACAGAGCAGTTGCCTTTCTGGCCACTCCCTGGAGACAAAGAGGTGAACAGACCATCATTCTGAAAATGCAGATATCACAACATTACCCTAGATTTTGATCTCATGAAAGGAAATCCCACACTGCATTTGAGGAAGTCTGACTCCAGCAACTCACAGGCAATGCCCAGCTCCTCCTGTAAGAAAATAAAAAAGACCATGAGATGATAGGTCTGTGGAGAGAAACAGGATTACTAAGAAATATTGTGATGAAGTATTGCAGAAAACTAAACATTTCCTACCAGAAAACTAATGGTCATTGAATATGAGAAAGTTCAATGTTGTACTTCCTCATGCCATGTAAGTCAGACCAACACTGGGAAGAACACAACCATCAGAACATTACTCTGAGAGACAGACCACAGGGAAATATTGCCTGACTAAATACATTAGAGTCAGGGGAACAGCACAAGTTCTTGGATAACTCAGATATTCACTTGTTCCCTGTTTATTAAAAGTTTTCAAATGGTCCAGAATACAGGCTCCCCAAGGTAGTTCTTCCAGGTACCAGTATCACAGAGAGCTGTGTTAGGTGACAGTGCCCAAATCCTGCCATACACAGATGCTGGAGAAAACATTAATCGAGTCCTGGTGTCATTCACTGTTCTGATATCTTTCTCTGATCCACAGGATGAGCCACATTGGTACAGACACCGACTTTCTGTAGTGATACAATGGTGGCCTTAAGTAGAGGGATGCACGCAGACTATGAACATTGTCAGTGATGCAAATGAAAAAGAATAGGGCTTAGATCAGCCCTATCCTGCTTGATTGATGACTCCATTACAACAACCGAAACACTTCTGTTGAATGGAGAGTGTCTGAACCATCAATTTAGGCTATAAGGTTCTCCAGGAAATGTCTCTCTGCCTTTCACGTTCTGACCCAAGCACATTAGCGCTCTGTAGATGTTACTATTATCTTAATTATGAGTCTGACAGCATACTGTTTCGTTATCATTTAACTGCTTCTTGTGATATCTGAAAGACAAGATCTCCTTTATCTTCAAAATCATGGTTCAAATTAGGGCACACAGTTATAGAAAACTATAGGCCTAACGTTACCTTTCTGATGACCAGAAAAGAAAATAACCAAAGGAGAAAATCAATACATGCTTGGAGATGGCTGACGGTGTGATATTACTCCAGTACTACTCAAGCAGAGGCCTCCAGATCCAGCTTCTTTATGGATTTGTTTCCTTGCAATCTTCAGTAGGCTTCTATTTCCAGAAATACAAAAGATGGCAGTGCCCGGCAAATGAAGTATCTAGCTTCAGTTGTACAAAGCTGCCATCCTCATACTTTGCATTAAATTTTCTCCTCCATTTAACACAAAACGATGGAGCAAGGGCTTCATGGGTGAAGCATCATCTTCACTTGACTTTTCCTCTCAGCAATCTGGGAGGTTCTTCAGTTTTATGTGAGTGATCAAGTGAACACAAACTCTGAGCAGCTGCATAACCAAATGAAAAATTTCACAGCTGTTTCCTCTGGGAACATTCTTGGGTTTGTGTTGTTCAACTGTCCCTTGCTGTCTAACTGTGGCAACCTATGAACTCCCACCAACTCCCAGCCTCTGTTCATTCAAGAGGCATTTCTATTTACATAGCTGTCTGGTGGTGACAGTGACCAGACAGAGCCAAGAGGCTTCCTCCCCTCCTCAGGGCCATACCCCTTCAGAGATGTCAAAGAAACAGGATAACAGAAAGAAATCTCATCTTGATAATGGAAGAAGGGTAGTACTTCATTTTGCACATTGGCAGCTGCCAGCCTTTGCAGCCCTGACAGCAGGCTGGCTGATACCAGGCGTTTTAGAAACGCCTGTTAAGGAAATGACAGATGATGTTGCATTAGCTGGTTTTGTTGCTGTCACTTGCAACAGTTTAATGGATGCAGTAAAATTGACTTGAATGACCTCCTGGCTTCACTGGCATACCATCCAGTTTAATGATTACTATTAATACAACATTATTGAACTTCATACTGAATGTTAGGAAGAGGTTTTCACTGAGGGGGATTGGTCACTGGAACAGGCTCCCCAGGTTACTGGTGATGGCATCAAACCTGTCAGGATGATGCTCTCAGTCCCACGACTTAGTTTCAGGTCAACCTGTGAGGAGCAGCAAGGAGTTGGACTCAATGATCCTTATGGATCCCTTCCAGCTTGAAATATTCTGTGATTCTGTAAATGCTCAAATGTTATGAAATAGCAGAAATAAGTTTGCCTGCAATCACACTGGTTCAGCCTTCCTCACATTTCTGAATTACACAGGCTACTCAGATAATGTTTCCCATGGATGCCTTGCCTTGCTCTGTGATTAGGACGGTGAAGCTCAGTTAACAAACATTTTATTTTTCCTTCACTGCTTACTGTCTGTCTTCAGGCATTATTTGCAGTGCACTGGTTTGGAGAGAAAGAAAATTGTTTCTTCATGGGGTTTCCTATGGTGTTCAGCTCTGTATGATGTGGGCACTCTCTAAGCACTAAATAAATTCAATTTTCACACTATTCCAGCAGGCTGAGGGATTGGTGCTGTCTTGTCTAACAAACAGGGAACAGAAACAGTGTAATTTAGGGTTTACAGAAATTTTGGATGCTGCTTCTTACTGATGTTAAGTAACGCTTTTAGTGTTCAGTGCTTCTCTATGACAATATAACCCAGCTGAGAGCCCATCTTACTGCAGGAGTTTCCATAGCACTTTCTGGTTTGCTTAGAAAACATAGCCAAAGGGGTTGGAAATTTCCCTTCCAACAAGAGAGTGTGAAGCCTTAGCTGGAAAACACTGTTCTCCTGAAATATTTCACAGCATTTCATATTCTTGGGAGAGTCAATCAGATAAACAGCCAACTAATTAGCCAAATAGTTGTACTATTACAGCATATAAATGGAGACCTGGGTATGAGAAACACCAAGCTCAGGCTGGCTCACAGTCTGTTTCTCAAAGTTCTTTATCACAGAAAGAAAAATTCCTGATAATTATAACATGAGCAATGAAACAGTCCAGTTCTTAACTTCATTATAAGAGTCACACAGGGAAACAACAACTGAACCTAAATTCTGCAGTGTAACACTGTCAAACATAATCCCTGGGGTACATGATATGGGGTCTAAGCAGAGATGTAACAAAATGGCCTTACTTCTGGACATGTGTGTTTTGAAGTGTAAATATTATCTGTGGTTTCAAGTAAATAGTGCAGGAAGCTGGTAATGATCATGTTAATATAGTGCCTGGAAGCAGTGATCTAGGAATGTTGCTATTTATAAATTTCAGACTTGAGAGGAGAAATTTCAGCCTTGCTTATGATCTTCCCTAGTTCTTCCCATCTCTCTGCTGTTTCAGCTATTCACTTGGTGTACCATGCAGTCTGCACTGGGAGACACCAGCTGTCTCCTTCATGGGCATCTTTGGCCGGTATCTGCCTCGTCAGAAGCTGGCAGTTGGGGAACGTGAAAGTTCTAAGTATATCTGACTACGGGCTAACAACAAGGAATGTGCCTAGGAGCAATGTTTCCTCATATTCTTGTCCCTAACCCACTAACTACATGCAGTCAAGTCCTTACTGCCCGACCCAACTCATCTGCCAGAGGAAAGTAAGGTGCTCAGAGTAATTTTTTTTTAAAACAGGCAAACAAGCTCAATCAAGCTGAATGCTTAAAAAACTGCATTCAGCTTGGTCTAGAAAGTATTTAGTGAGTATTTCAACATGAGTAAAGCATTTTAACCATGGGTTAAAATGGGATGCTGCATTATGGGATTATCTTACCCTGGAATAACTCACATGCAGTCTCCCTTCACCTAGCTGATTATCTGGGGATATAAAACATTGAACTACTTCAGATTTGGCTCTTTTCCTATCACAGAGATCATGACTCGAGGAGTGCAAGAGAACCACACGTTTTTCAGGACACATAAGGCAGGCTATCAGTAAGAAAACAGCTTGTCAGCCCTAGAACAGGTCATACCAAGTAAGTCTTCCACTGCATTTATTTTGGCACTTAAAAAGCCTGTCTTCCCTTAATAGTATTTGATGGGCCCAACATTCTCATGGTACAAAGGTGAGACCAATACCACCTGGAGCACAAGACTAGATTCCTTATGATGCTTATTAGAACCAAACCCTGCTCAAAGACAGCTGCTGTTTGTCCCCCTTCCTCCTGAAACAAACATTCTTAGAAGAACTCTTAAATATTGTTTACTTTGATCTTGAGGGGTCCTTTTCAACTTGGTTAACTGCCAAAATTAAGACTTAAGAAGGAAAAGAGAAAGTCTTAAGAAAATAGTAAGAGACAATTGTTGGTGGAAGAAAGATTGCCTAGCTCTGGATAAAAAACAGGTTGGAGATTCTGCCTCTGGGAAGAGTCTTTATGTTGACATAACCAAAGAAATACATTGCTCCCAATGGAGCTCCCTCATCCTGAATGTGGATGACTAAAAATGGCCACCATACATGAAATGGCACAGCCCAAAGAAGGATATTGAAAATTCCTCAGCTTAACTTTGACTAACCACTTTCAAATCCTGTATGTTTTTGTTTTGTTTTTTTCCCCACGGGAGTCTCGCATAGCCTCTATGCGATAACTTATTAATCAGCTGATAAATTCTGACCCTTCTCCGCTTCACTTATGTCCAACCCAAACTCTCCAACCTTCCTGAGCCTGATCTAGCAGTTCATATTATTACCATATTCTGGTTTTATTTTTCCCACTCTTAGGGGCATTCATTTCTTCCCCAAAGGCAGAATACTACTCTGAACTGATGCTGGCCCTAACCCAGAATCACCAGCAGACTTCCTCAACTTGCTCCCATCCCTCACCTCTGCCCGTGACTGATTGCAAGCTCCTTGTCTCAACCATCTCCTTAAGCAATCTCCTCCAGCCCACTAACTCTCCTTCAACAATCTTCAGTACCAGTCTTTTATCCAACAACTCTCCCACTAATTATGACTATCAGCAAAAGAATAAAAAAAGTATAGGTCACTCGTGTTATTCTGCACTCAGCAGCATTCTCACAGGGAAGGTGCGAATTCAACTATCCTAACATTCATCTACGGACTGCTAGCTCTCTGCTTTTCTAAGCACACAAGCTACATTTTGCAGCAGTTTATATTTCTCTTTCCTTAGCTATACTCAAATGAAAGCTTTTTTGTTGTTGTTTAAATGGAAAAAAAGTCTCCCCTACAAATTCTGGCTACTAGCACATATACTCTGGAACAGAGGAGAAAATGTCCTGGAAGCCTTGATAATAAGTTGGCAGAACACTCCTGTTTTGAAGATGTTAAGAATTTATTTAACTTGTTAGGTTTTTTATGCTGCCATACATTTTCCAAAGGTTTTAGAAGAGGAAAGACAAGAGTGAATATTGAGGAACCCTGCACTCGTTGCCAGAGCACACTTGTTACTGCTTTTCTTGTTCTTACTGGTTTTCTTCTATAATGCTTCTGTGAATCATTGCACTTGACACCGCAGGGGACCAGGAACAGTACCCTCATCCAAGAAGTCCTAAAACAAATATGCTAAGAAAATATTACAAAGGAGGGCTACTTGCAGTGTCCACTTCACCCTGTGCTGTCTCAAAAGTTAGATACTATGCATCTACCTACGATATACTCTCCAGTATACAGGCTTTAAAACTAGCTCTCCCCTCTAGTTATTTGGAAAGGTGAATTCTCTGACCTGCACCAAAGGTAAAGGCATCTGTGAAAAAATACAGTTTGGCTAGATTTGTACAGTTTTTTATTCTCATCCAACTTAAAGCACATACTTATACCTCAGTAATTCCAATTCATATTTCTGATGAAGAGGGATACTTTCCCAAATGAGAGCTTCGATGAGCATCTGGACGTTTTGTTCCACCCAACAGGACAATTATATGCACCTGACCTGCATTTTAAGAGCTTCTTACTTTTGGGAGATATCAATGAACATATGTCTGTTCACAGGTGATAATCTGCTTCCTATGCACTTAGCTGTCAAAGCTGGGTAGCACAAACACCTCCCATGTCAGGAACCTAAAATAAAGGGTTACCTCTCTGGTGATGTTTGAGGTGGCTTCTTCAAAACACTCTTCATAATCTTGGTCTAAGCCCTTCAGTTGTACTATCAACAGCTTGTGGGTTTCCATAGGGTTTTGAGAGCAAACAAATTATTTTGCTCCCATCTTTATCTCTCCTTGCCTCACAATCCTCTTAATGACTTCACTGACACTTCAAGGATATAAAGATTTGTCAATTAATTTAATAGCCACTCCCTGAGCATACTGATGTATGTACTTTTCACAGCAACAGAGGTCACCAAAGAATGTGGGTCACAGCTACCCACATGTACAGGGCAATTAGGTATGCCTGAGCTCAAGAAAGCTTGGGGATTTTTTTTTCATATAGAAAGACTGGCTGAGGCTGAGTTTCCCTACAACTGAGAGCAAGTGCATCTCAGAGCAATTTAATCTTGGAGCCCCCTTCTTGTGCATACAACAGCTTGGTTTTTCTAACACAAAATTCCAGATACCACGCTTTCCTCCAAAAGGGAGCTTTCCTGGGTATTTTAAAACTACAAGAACCCAAAGAGGATCAGCAGTATTACTGACTGGGAACTCTTCTGGTGTTGTACAATAATTTAAGTAAAACTCATCTGAAACAATCAAAATGGTAGGTCTGATCTACCTCAGATACCTCTTAAAAGTTGCTCTGATTATCATCCTTGAGAGCCCTTTGGGCCTCTGGTTTCTCCATATAACTAGCAGCCTGATGTGTGCTCTGTCTCTGTCAGCAGAACTCTGTTAGCTGAACAGACAATTACTATTTCCCATGTGTTTCTGAGTCGGACTCTGCCAGGCACAGACATTCCCCAACTCCTTCAGCCCACAGCCAATGTTGATGGCATCAGCAACTCATTCACATTTGGAAACTTCGGTATCTCACAAACTAAGCCAGCTGTTCTGGAGCTTGGTTTTCCTTTTTTTTTGCTCATCTACTTCAGGAGTTACAAATGCACAAAGCATTCAAACGCCCACTTCCATTGCCACCCAGCTCCCAGCACTCTGTGTGCTGGTGGAATGCACAGCTTCTCTGAGGCCAGCTTCCCAGGAGGTCATAATGTCATGTGGTTGTGGCACCGGGCCACCTGGGAAGGCCACAGGGCCTCTTGTGAGCTGTGAGTGTGCAATGCAACCTGGGGAAAAAAAAACACCCCATCCTAGTACTGATAGTAGCTTTGAAGATGGTCTGGCTCAAGTGGTCATAGCTTTAAAAGTAATCAAAGGTACAGGAAAAAAATGTCACGTGCATTTCAGGAAGTTTCTGCTCTCAGAGTGAAAATCTTATGAGTTTTATTCCATTTCTTTTGAAACATTTTTTACTTGGCAACTTCAAGCAAACACCTTGTGCTCAGAAACATTTCCGCATGAGTTTTTACACTCGCCAAAGCAACTTGTGTGACAGAATCGCACATAAGGAGGAAAATGATGTTCATGACAGAAAGAAATTCAGATGGCTTTATTTTTTTAACATAACAGCTCTGTGCCTGAGCTTCATAGGTCTCTTCTGTTCTAAATAATTTCCAAACAGTGGTGGAATTCAATTAATAATGTGAATTACATGAAGGACAAATTGGCAGCAATATCAACTATAGTGTGAAAATTATTCTTAATCATGACCTGCTTGGAAAAATATAACAGAAGGAGATATAGACCCAATACAGACTTGCTCAGCTAGACATTGTATTGAAAGTAGCATCTATTTAACATCTTGAATGCAATGTCTGAGGATATTGGCTAACCAAATTATAAAATGGAATAAAAAAAATTGTGTGTGCATTGCAAAGGTCTGCTTTCAAGGTGTCACAGGCACTGAAGGTTTTCCTTTACTTTTCAACACACAGATACTCCTCTAACAAACCAAATCAGCAAATATGAACATCGCACATCATAAATTCTGCAGCTCCACAATTTGCTGTTTTACTGGCAAAGACCCTCGTCACCCCAGAGCCTACACGAGCGAGCAAAACTGCGCTCCTGAGAACACTGACATGCATGCAGCCACATGTGCATAGAAAGATCCAGGGGAGCGGGGCGTCTGGATCTGTATCCTGATAAAGAAGTGATCCTTTGATTCATTATCAGAAAGTAAGCTTGAAAGGGGGTTGGGAAACCTCAACAGTTGTTTCATAATAAGAACTAGGGGGGAAAAAAAAAAAAAAGCTTTATTTGGCATTAGGGAGAGATTTCCTGTCCTATTCCATGATCTCACTAGTAAATGCTGTAGGCACACCCCACCCCCAAGCCCAGTGAGCCTGGCTTCAAACGCCCTGGATATGCTGCTTGTTTTGTGAAAACAACTATTTCTATATAATTAATTAGAGCCTCCCGCCTCTTCCCTCTCCTCCTTGCATGGGACCTATTTATAGATCATGAGCTCACTGATCCCAGACAACGCAGCAATCTTTGAGTAAAAAAGGAGAAAAAGACAAAAGCTTTTCTATTTACTGGATATTCACAACACTTTTTTATTTTTCTTCCTCTCATAAATGTTTATCTTAACTGCTGAGAAGTTAGTGCAGCAGATTTTTAAAGCACATCTCAGAAGCTGAAGAAGCAGCAGAAATTGTTCGCTCAGTTCACATTAGTGATTAAACCCCAAAACAAGTTTCAGAACCCATCAACAAAAGCAATTGTGTTTTTGCTTCTCCCATCTTTTAAGGGACCTGCAGGGCAGGTGGTGGAGCTATAAGGAGAAAAGGGGATTTGAAACCACTCTGGTAAGTTTTGATGCCTTTGATGCCACACTAAATCTCATTTTTAACTGACCGGTTAGACTTACGTCAGCTTTCACTGTACTGTGCAAGCTAGATCTTTCTTTTCCCTACTGATGAGAACTGCTGAACTTAATTTCTTCAAGATATAGGAAATAATCCAGGGAATATCACCAAGATCCACTGACCCCAGAGTGCTCTTAAGTCAGCTGTCCCTCATTCATTGCAAGGCTGGCCACATTTCAACTATGCTATTTGATCAGGACTGACTGTACGACCCTTTTCCATATGTGTTAATGTACAGCTACACATACTCTGCCAGCAGAGCAGAAGCAGCTTGAAGGTCAGAATTCCACCTGCCCACACAACAATGCTCATCCACGGCAGCACCCTTGGGTGTGACCTGGGTGTTATTAACAACATAAAGAGTGCCCTTTAAATTTGGGCAGGTTGTTGGAGGTTGTTATGAAGGATAAACTGATAATGTCCCCTAAGTACAGGATGGCAGCCTGTTTTACAGTGGTGGATGACCAGCAACCACAAGGGAGTTGTCCAGGCAAGTAACAGCTGGAGACACCAGACTTTCCCTGTGGTGTCTTTACTAGGTCTCATAAAAGTCTGGAAAAGTGGTGAGAGCCTTATTCTTCCTTTTATATTCTTTCCACAGACAGTGGTACAAATGCAGTCACAGAGGAAAATAGTTCTCAGCAGAGCAAATGTGGTTTTTTTTTTGAATCTGGCTCTTAATGACAAGTTTGCATTTCTGAGGCCACCCCACACACTCCTTGCAGCAGCAATTAGCATCTGAGAAGTGACATCATTGCTGATGCTGGGAACTCACGCTGGGGCTCTGGCCCCTGCAGCTACCTCCATGTCCCAGGGAAGATGCGTTAGCTCAGGCTTGGCACTCACATCTCTATTCTCAGAGCAGGGGGCTGCCGGTCCAGTCACAATAACCTCAGGCTCCTGAAGGCCTCTCTAACTCCTGAAACAAGGCAACCCAAACGCTTTCCCAGAAAGCTCAAACTGCCTTTTCCCTCCCATTCTCATAAGCCTCTAACACTTCCTAGCTCCCATTGGGAAGAAACCACCTAAGCTGAAAGGCTGCAAGGAGGCCGGCAGCTACCTTGACTGCAGACACTGGAAACTTCCCAAGGAAGCTTCTTGTCATTTTCTGGGTGTTCTGCTATCTGAGGCTTTGGAGAAGCACACAAGGGCTTGAGAGCTTCCTTCAACCACTTTCTGCTAATGCTCCTCCTTTTTTTTTAACACTTGTCTCAGGCTGGGGGTTGCTTTGGGATGGGATCTGCCTGCTTCCACAGAATGATCTGGGAAACATTGGAGGAAGATCAGCCCCCGAGTCAGTTAATTCATTTACTACCAAAAAACAGGCAGAGTGCTCTTTTCACAGGAAGGATTCGGCTAAAATCCTTTCCCTTGCACTATTTAAACAAAAGTTGTCTTAAGCAGGCCACGGCAGGGAGCCCCCCTTGCATTTAGATCCTCTTCTGGTTTCTCCCCCTTGCAAACTGACTTTCTCCTTCATCCTTCTTTCCTTTAAAGGAGGCTAAGCAATGACAAGGTACTTCTAACAAGAAAACTTCATTTAAGACTCTATTACGATCAGCTGTCTCTTGAAAGTGTCCTTTCTTGTTTGCTGTGTCACTTCCTCTTTTTAGAGAACCAAGAAAAGCAAGGACAAAATAGCTGCCTGCTTGTAGGATGGGACAGTTACCATCCACAATTAAAAACCTGCTAAAAATGCAAAGCAGTGAAGCATCAAGCTTGGAATACAAGACAGTTTCACAAGCTTGACTTAACTACTGAATAGTTTAATGTAATGAATGTCTATCATTAAAAAAAAATTACTACCTTTCTAAGCCTGTATGAATTCACGTTTAATAAAACCAGTGATCCAGTTTTCACCTATCCTTTGTAATCCTCAGTAAAGAATCCAGCTCATAACTTCTAGTAAGCCACAAGTGCCTTTCACATTAGAAGTACTTTCTATAGTGGAAAAATGTAAGTATTGCTTGGAGTAGAAAGAGAAAGAATTCCTTGCTTGGAACTCTCTGGTTAAAACAATAAACAGGCTCCTTTGTTCTCACTCTTCTTTGCATGCAGCATTTCAAAACTATGTACAATCACCGGGGAAAAAACAAAGAAAGAAAAAAAGCTAACATCAAACTTCATTTGAGATCTGCTGTTCATACTGTTTTCCAGGCAGACAGACAAAAGTATACTGGTTTCAAACTGGGATTAATTTATTGGCTCCATTCATGACCATAACTTAATAATTTTTAATTTCTCCTCTCTATGCAGTTCAGATGAGAAATGCAAGAAAGGACATCATGACTGTATCAGAGCTGGTAAGATATCACACTATGTAAGGTGCCTTCACAGATAATTTGACCTCACAGGTATTTCCAAAACACATATTGCTCCTATCACTATACCCCTTGCCCTGTAAATACAAATGGACAGATTTGTGGCTGCTGCATTGAAACCAAACCAAACACAAAACAATCCAAGGGGGTAATAATAAAGTTAAGACTTTTTTTTTTTCCCCCCTCTCTTCTGTCTTAGATCAAAGAGCTAACACAACTGGAAACACCAGTCATTTAACTTTCAGAAGTTGTGACTGTTCTATCAACTTCACCAAAAAATTATTTTTGATTAAAAAATTGACTGCTCTGCCTTAGCTGGAGAAGGATTAGGGGCACACAGGATCTGAGTTGACTCAGTGTTGTCAGAAGTATTTGTACGTTCAGTCTATTCATATTGTACCATTTTTTTAACAAATTCAGCTGCATTCTTCCATATACACACACACACATCCACACACACATACATAGTCTCATTCATTAGCACGGCCCGAGGCAAAGTAAAAAGGTAACTCTGTCCTTGCAGCCAAGCAGAAGAAACTATTTTCTAGAGCCAAAATTAGTAACACACACACACACACCACACCCCCCACACCCACTGCAAATGACCCAAACACAGTCACTTTACAGCAGGTATTTTGTACCCTACGGGTTATTACCATCAGTAGATATCACAGTTGAGAAGCCAAGCACATGCAGGTTACACTAGCTTTTGTGGAGTCTTTTCAGTAGATTTCTACGCACACCATTTACTTTTGCATGAGTTTTCCAGCTCAATACTGGAAAGGATGGCAACCATCACTTCTAATGTGAATTCTATTCACACAGTTCATTTCATATTCTTTTTTTTTTTAAGTGTTCACAGGTTGCACAGACCAGGCATGGTGTGAAGCACCCCTCTCTTTTGTTTTGCTTCCTACCACTGATAGAAGAAAAAAATTCATTGCCCCTCCTAAATAAATCCACTCATCTGAATTACTAGATGCTTTCCCCAACTACTGTCTCAGACACCTTGGAAAACAAATATTTTGTTGCCATCACTTGAAATACTGTGTTTCATTTATTCCAACAGATGTAGAGCTCTCCCTTCTAAAGGCAGAGTGTCATTTCTTGGCATGATGTGGGCAACAGCCTTTTGTATGCTAAAACTGGACAAGCAAAAGGAAAAAAAAGTAAGTGGGAAGCAAGCTGGCCAGCTGAACTCCCACCATCCACAAGGCAACTGGAAATGGACTCAGCAACCTCCTCTCCGTTTGGAGCACTGCTCTGGATGCTCCTCTCCAGCAGAATCCCAGTGTTGGCTGCAAGTGCCACAGTGTCAGAAACCATCCCCAAGATATTAAAGCAGCCAAATACAAGCTGGAAACTTGGACTAATTCTCATCCGAACTCCATCTTTACACATCACCTACACCTTATTTTACGATTTGTACCTTTACTGGTCTGGCCTAATGATTCAAGCCATAGGTCCATGTGTAGATTACCACTGGACTGTGAGCCAACTGTTACAGGAAATTCAACACAGACCACCACTTGCAAAAGAGACGCTTAAAAATGATTGAACACAACGTTTCTTCAAGTCTCACCTTAAAAAAAGAAACCTGTAAAAGCTAATCTGGTGCACAACTGCCAATCTTACAAATCACGCGTTGCTACAGTTTTTCAAGTTAGACCAAAGATTTAATGAAAAATGGAGACTTAAGTGCATAATGGGAAAAAAAATCCATGATCCACACATGCCAAAGCATTACAAAACAGTGCCTGCTACTACTTAATAATGCACTATCAATTTGCCAACCAGAAGAAAACCTTTGCTCATAAAAATTTGAAGACATGCCTTTGAAAACACTACACTGGCTAGTACATACACTAATATACTACTAAGCCAAAGGCAACTTTTATGTATTCACCATGTCCTTCAAGTTCCACACACAAAACCATACTAAAACTCTGAGGAAAAGAAAGACTAAGGTAAAATCAGGTTTCTGACTCCACAGGGATATATTCTAAAAGTAACTACAAAAACTATTACACAAAATATCTGACACACATTCAACTAAATTCCACAGTAATTTAGATTGTGCTATTCCCCCCCAAAAAACCCCACCTTTTCTCTATAAAACTACAGAAACTTTGTAGAATTAAATGTCTGTCCAGGCACAATGCAATTATTCAGAAAAGAAAATTTATTCTTGAGAGCCAAAAAGAAGCATGTCCAGAATTACACACTGGGAGGTTCCTACATTATTCATACCATTACATGTATATCCAACCCACATATGCTGTTGCAATTTGTCAGCACTGGGTTGCATTTGATCACTCCTTCCTTAAAAAAGAAATAAATTGTAGAGGAACACATATTTTTATCTTTATTATTCCCTCATAATCTGTGCATAGGAATATTATGATAAGCTTAATAACAGTAGTGAATTCTCAAGGATATGAGCCCATACTCTCCAATAACCTAGGGAAAAGTCAGAGACGGGGAAGCTTTTGGGAGAAGAAAGAGTTCCTAGGGTAAGCTTTACTTCATCTCACTTCACATGTAGATGTATGTATATATGTGCTCACACACAGAACTCACACGACTAAATCATGGTTGCATGGCAATATTAACAGAGGGATTGTTTTTTAATTATTAGAGATAGCCTATGGCTTATTATTACTATATAATAACAAAAACTTATCTTCAAAACATTATTCTCAAAATTAAAAGCAGAAAAAAAAAAAAAGGCAGTAGAAACCAAATAAATGAACCAACAACTTCCTAGTGGTGTTTCTGAAAGCATGGATAACATATGCCAACATATATTGTAAGACAACCTTCTGTGTGTACGTTATCAATTATACCGAATATTGGTGTATTCAGCTGTAACAGAGCTATGTGGTCTTAGTCTTACAATGAAATGCTTAATTTAATAATGAGTTCAGGAAATAAACTCAAAAGTTATCACCCACACATAGTTCAATGAAAAAGTGAACAGCAAACCTCACTAATAAGAAATTAAAACCAAACTGGATGAGGAAACACAATCAGTAACATCAATCCTTACCCCTCCCTCCCTGGTGGAAATTTTCAAATATAAAGAATAATATTAAGGTAATAACAGTAATAATGAGTTTGACACTGGATGTTTTTCTGGAATTAATAAAGCTTATCTCAACCTAAAAACCAAGGCCAAATATGAAATCCCAGGAAATGCTTTTTGCAAACACGTACAGATCTGGGGGTTTTGGTCTTTCAGAAACTGAAAGACAAGGGGTGTTGGGGCTTCTTCACAGAACAACCTCATAATATGATAAATGCTGCATAACTTATGGATGCTGCTGAAATGCAAAGGAATTATCTATTACCTACTGCACTGGGATACTGAAACTGGGTATTTTTAATATATATCTTTTCTTCTAAAAAAATAAAAGCTTAGCAGTTCAGTTGTGAGGCTTTACTTTAAGAGGTGCCGCTCTACTTTATAGAGCTTTCTTAGCATACTCCTCCTTTTTCCCTTGCTAAGTGGAAATCGTTGTGTTACTCTTCTGCAGATGGTTACAGCCAAAAGTCAAGCACAGGTTTTCTGGCCTCCTCCCAAAGGCAGGCTGCGAAAGCACTGCCGGCTGGGAACACGCCTGGCTCCGCAGCCCCTGCAGCCTGCCTGGGTGGGGGGTCCGCTGAGACAGCCCGGACAGGGGGTTCCCCGCTCACCCCCAGAGCCTGCAACCGAGCCAGCTGAAATGGTTCACAGTCTTCCTCCCTGCTTGGCTTAACACCTCTGGTTTTGATGAAAGGGCACAGGAAACTCTCTCTATGAAAAAAAACAGATTTGGGGCCAGAAGGCCTCCTTTGGAGGGGGGTTAATGTGCCTGCTTCTGGTAATAGGAATGCAGGCTGACGCCATATGAACCCAGGGTTATGTCACTGACTGTCAGCTGCCCTGGGATGAAGGAGGGAGCCTGCCTCACCTAGTTCCCTAGAAAAAAAGCTCTCCCAAGAGCTTTTCCACCATGTTTTTGAAGGAAGGGAACAAGCAAAGAATGAGCAAGAAAGAGGGAGAGGTAACAAAGGAAAAAGAAAAAAGTCTGGGACTTTCCCTTCACACTAGAGGAAACCAGGGAGTTTGCAGGAGAGTCAGAAAATCCCAAGGAAAGGAAAACTTGAGATTTCTTAAGCAGCTCTGGCCCCTCGTTCGACCTTCATATAGAAACACTTTTCACCCTTACTCATCCCTTTTACTGTGCAGCTGGGTGTTTAACTCTTTCTACAGACAAAACTGCTGTTAACTTGAGAAAGGCTATGCTTGAAGTCTATGCTTAATAATTACAGAGGGTTTCATTTTAATTTATAGATCCTATCAGCATCAGGAGAAGTCCCAATAACTAGGTAAAAGAGGGTGATTGCCACCACTTCCAGCCACACCATACCACAACCACAAGATCCCACAGGACTAAGCAATGTAAATATATATATGTATGCCTGTATATTATACATGTATACCTGAAAGGCGGTTGTAGTGAGGTGGGGGGTCAGTCTCTCTTCCCATGTAACAAGCAACAGGACAAGAGGAAACAGCATCAAGTTGACCCAGGAGAGGTTTAGGTTGGGTATTAGGAAAAATTTCTTCACTGAAAGGGTTGCCAAGGCCTAGACCAGGCTGCCCAGAGAACTGGTGGAGTCCCATCCCTGGAGGTATTTAAAAGACATGCACGGTGCTGAGGGATGTGGTTTACTGGTGACCTGGCAATGCTGGGTTAACGGTTGGACTTGATCATCTTCAAGGTCTCTTCCAACCAAAACAATTCTATGATTCTATACATATAAATATATATATTTATACGTAGTGTAAACATACACACACATATATATGTTTACAATTCTATTGGATTTTCCACGCAGGATATCATTTATCTTTTGGCACCATCCTGAGCCACATATCTTACAAGTGACCAAAAGAAACTCCTGCAAGAACAGAATTGACCTTTCCTACCAGAAACTCAATAAACTTTAAGCTTCAAGTTACAACAAAAACAACCCCCCATTCATTGCTGTAATGAAAGCCACTGAAAGCCACGCAAATCAATTCTTTCTCAAGTCTTTTGCAGAGGATGTCAAAGTTCAGACAATTTTAAGCCTCATCCTAAGAACACAGAAGACAAACCCTGTCCCACAGTTTTCTTACCTCAGATATTGGCAAGTCTCTCTACTGAGTTTAAGAGCAAAATATGTTAAAGAAGTGAGGCACTGGGACACAGGAAAGTCACTGGTGATCCTTCTGTAGGGACAGCAGAGCCTTTAAATAAGTACATCCAAGATGAAGTGTATTGAGCTTGCTGTATACTGGGCTCTACACTCTGCCAAGGGTTTTTCCCCTTCTTCTAGCAATGCAGTTTATCAAGATAACAGCCTAGATCGGGGTGGCTGGATCTCAGCAACCAAAGCAGACAAACCCCTTTTCCAAAGCCCTCTCCTATGGCTGGCACTGATGTGACCGTGGCAGAGGCTCCTATCTCTGCGCAGCTCCTGAAGATGTGCAAAGGGAAGCTGCTCAGCCGGTTAGCTATGGACCACACAGAGACCAAAATGAGGTGGGCAGCTACTGCCCCTTTACCGTTCCCCCTGCAGTCCCAAGGGAAGAGCAGAGCTAGGCAGTCAAACAAAACCTCCCTTAGTAATATGGGCCACACGAAAGCACCTCAGGCTATTCCTTAAAGCCACTGTGTATATATATGTAAATAGTCAGGTTAAGAGTCATGATGACCAACTTCCAAAACAAGCACTTTTCACATCATGTAACCCACAGCATGGCCCCACCTGACTGCATGAAACTTCTCAATGTATCTGGTCACATATGTTACCCAGAGATGTTTGGTAATAGCTTACTAACCACAAGGTATTTAAAAACAAACAAACAACTTCTCTTTTCTTAAATCCTCACAAAAAATGTATACCCATTTTATTACTGAAAAATAAATTTTTTACTCTGCCTAACCTCGCCTGAGGTACTCATACCATCAAAAATCCTGTCTTCTTGAACCTGAAGCTTCTGCTGCTTTCAGTGGAAAAGAGCGGGGTGATCCCCACTGAAACTCAATGTTTCCCTGCAAGTAGCAAAAACTTGGAATTTTAAAGCTAGTTGAGGTTAGCTTCATTTGGTTTTGCAATGCTGGAGTATTTTAGGCTTTTGGAACCTTATACACTGTCAACCTTCAGTGAGATTCCTAAGTGTTAAGATTCTCCTGAAAATGGGATCTAAAAATCAAACTCACATAGGCTCTTCCAATACTGAGTAGAACAAGATCTAAACTCTTGCAAAATCACTGATTGTGAATTATTTATTCTCATCGGGAATTTGCCAAAAGACTTTACAGAATTTTCCTTCTATTCATCAAGTTAATTTGATTGGGAAAAATAAAAAAAAAGACTTCTTTAAATTATAATGACAAATCAGTGTATAGGAGAAAAATTTACAAGACTCCAATCAGCACTAATTGCACAACTAAACTCAGGCTCCAACACCCATTCCCTGAACATGGGAGTGATACATGAATCCCAAGGGGAAAGTCTGGATCACAAGTCTAGCCTTCAATTCCTACCTGCTAAGAGCAGGGGGATATTAGATGGCTGTAACAGCACCTGGACTGAAAAAGGTGCTGCTCCTTACTTATACTTAGAGAAGCACAAAAGTTGAGGCTTCCACTGAGCATTCACAGAAAAGGAAAATTAAAATAAACAATCAAGTGAGATAGCTTGAACTACACGTATTTTTTCTTCCCAGTTAAGAAATTGGACACTTTTATTCCAGGGATGTAAGACGATTTGATGCACTCTGGAGGACAATTAAGCATTAGAATTGCAAAAATGGAGAGGCAGTATGTGGCATGGTTACTGTTATGCTACTCATTTGCCCAAGCTATAAAAGCTTTCCTGGCAAAAGGGTTAAAATCCCCTCATGTAAGTGATGTATGGCTTGGGCAATCTTCCAGATGCACTTGTATCAGTGCAAGGGGTCACAGCTTCCATGCTACTTGGCATTGCTCCCCTCTGACCCTCTGGCAGAGTGGTTTACAGGAGCAAGTCCAACTCGCTCCACACAAAAAAATCAGCTGGATTAAATCAAACCACTAATTTAAAAGGTTTCTGCTAACCAGCTGGATGTGAATCGAGACCAATCACGTTAACTTGTCTGCCAGATGACCCAACAGGGCAGTAACTGCTGGAAAAAGAGACATAATGAATACCCAGGAACTAAATATTCTTCCAGTGGCACAGCTGGATCCAAAAGAGGGCATGTGTCCTTGCCTTTTGTGCCCTACCAGTATCTTGCCCCTGGCCAGCCTTAAGACTCTCAGAAAGTATGAGCAGTATGGGAAACCATGCAAAGGAATTTCCAGTTTGGAAAAAATTAAACTCTGCCTGTGTCTGTGGCTCTTCTGGGCGATCCTACTCAAGAGACTCCAGCAGGCGCTCTGGGAGTGAGGCAGAAAGAGTTCATTTCTAAACTGCTTAACCTCCTTGCTAACCCAGGAAGAGACTGTGCCACATTACTCGTCAGAAGAAAAACCCCAGAGCCCGTAAGCAGCGTGACTCTGGTTAACGGCAATATTCACACTCAGCACCAAAGTTTCAGGTACACGCTCATGAAGGAATCACGGGAAATTACTGTGCCTGAGGAAACCACGACCTCGCTGTTCATTCTGCCCTGGCCTGGCCCCGCTCACTTCACTCAGCTGTTGCTTGCAAAAGCTGTTGTGAGAAGCAGCAGGAATGTTACATACAGCTGGCTTAGGATGCTGGGAGCCTATCTGAAATTTAGGAACAATCCGTAGCTGGAAATGACGGCCAGCAATGGGATTTCCTGACCTACTCTCTCTGTAACTAGCGCTGAAGTGGGGTTAGGTGATAGATTCCTGCCAACCCTTGCAGAGCAGTGAGAGATTAATGCTATACATATTGGGCTACTGCCATTGTTCTTACTATTATTATATCTGCTATTTTTATACTATTGCTATAAAGTCTCATGCTGTAGCTGAGCTGATTTAACAAAGATATGGCTCTGCCCTATACCACATTAACTGGCACCGCCAGCAAGCTGCAGTGTTTTCTGCAACTGTACTGGAAATACCTCTCTAGGCAGAACAGCAGCTAATAAACTGTCAGCAAAGTGCCTGCTGCTGACAAACATTTTCAGCAAAACACCGCAAGCCAGGAGGCAAAACCAATAGATGTGAAATGGTGTAGAAATTACTAGCAATAGCTTTTTATTCTTTTTCCAGGCTCAGCACACAGCAGCATTCTATTCTTCTATAGCAAAGTGATATTACCCCTGTTAAGCAGATTTTTTTGACTGAAATAGGATGCCTTCCTGAAGCTAAGGTATAAGATTATAGGACAATAAACTTAAAGATCAAAGAAAATAATCAACCAATAAATAAATAAATAACAAAAATTGGCTTCTAAACATCTAATCTCAAACAGTTTAACCCCACAATATTTAGGAGTTGAAATATAAGGTTCATAATGGAAGTGTTGTCATGCCCAGTAAGTGGGGTACAATAACTGGCACAACTCTAAGGCAGTAAATGTAAACATAAAAGAAAAGAATATGCACACTAAGATGCTGGAGATGAAACCCACAGCTATATAAGTCTTCAGGAATTTCAAACTGCATTTTGTATTTTTTGTATTTTGTATTTTAAAATATAAATTTATAAGTTTTGTATTTCTTAGTTACCTACCCAGTCCCAGTAAAGTCCCCCTGTTTTTAAAAACGGTAAAGGGATGCTTTGAGTGCAGAAGAACAGTGACCTTTGGTGAAGACAGCCCCTTCAAAGAGCAGAAGCAGTGAGAGATTAAAAGCACTACAGGGAGCACAGGCAGGAATGAGAAGTAAGCCCATGCCACATACTGTACCTTGAGAGAGAAGTGCTGCCTGCCAGGAGCTATGGACAGAAAACACTGGGCTTTGTCCACGGATATGGAGAGGATGGGCTGTAGCGCAACAGGAAAACCAGACAGTTGAATAGGTGGAGTGTCCTAAATATCAGTCAGTGAATGCTTTTTCACCCTGCAGAGATGTGGCAAAGCCTTGCCAGGTATCAGAGAATACCAGGCTGGAAAGGACTTCAAGGATCACCTGGCCCAACCTTTCCTGACAAAAGGACAGTCTAGACAACACGGCCCAGCACCCTATCCAGTCAAATCTTAAAAGTGTCCAATGATGGGGAATTCACCACTTCCCTGAGAATGTTACTCCAATGGATGATTGTCCTCTAAGTAGTCTCTATTCACCACATCACAAGAAATCTCAGTCTCCAGAATGGAAAGAGGGGCTAGCTCCACTCAGACCCCTCAAGGAATGCTACCATCATCATCCCTGAGCCATGCCACCCCACTTCTTTTTGAACGCAAGATGCAGCATTTTGTCTCGTTAACTGTTGAAAAAACCCCAGCATTAAAACTTTTGCACTGTCAGATCTCACTGTAACCAGTCCATAGACAGAAAGAAACAAAACTGCACTGAATCCACTAGAAATGTTCCCAGTGGGGACACAGGGAAGACACACAAGGGACTTGTAGCATCTTGAAAGGATTCCAGAGACAGGTTACAGAAGTCCACCACATGGTCATCGTTCTCAGAGTCACCTTGCAAAAAAAAATCAGGCAACCACTGGGAAGAGACTATTCTCTTCCACTTTAGCATTATTCATTCAAATGAAGTTGCTGCTGAATGTTTCCCACAAGAAGCAGCTCTGTTGACTCCAAAACTGCTCCACAAAGGAAAGTCTTAGGAACTGTCATTTTAATTCTGGCTTTACATTCTGGATTTTTGCCTGGGCAATATTCAACCAGAAAAGTACATGCACAGATGTCAAGGGATGGGAGTAGTTTATGAAACATGGATGTTATATTTTATCAAAAAAAAAAAAAAAAGAAAAGAAAACCATTGTTCAAATACTTAGGGAAAACTTAACATTGCAACTGAGACTATGCACTTGTAATCCAGTTTCCCAACTGCACAAACAGCGAGGCAAGCAATATATTAGTTTGTTCTAAAGCAAAAGCTGACTGAAAGGAAGTAAAATAACCCAACACAACCCTGTAACTCTGTTTTTTCAAAACTGTTACTAAAATAATTATTAGAAAAAAACCACCAAACCCTATCAAATAAGTCATAAGAACAGAGGAACAGCAAGAATAATAGCAGACTATGCACTGATCCTGTTTGTAAGACCTGAGGAAGAAGGAAGCCTGCATGCTTCCTTGATGTGGGAGGGTTTTTTTGTGCTTCTTTTTTTTTTTTTTTTTTTTTTTTTTTTTTTTTTTTTGTGAGGTCGCGGCTTTTTTATCCGGAGCACGAAAAAGATCAGATCACCGAGCTGTGCGGGGGCTTGTGATGCGGC
>JAAGNO010006715.1:0-13880 GCA_033439905.1 Ceryle rudis | reverse complement strand
CTTTTTGGAAAACCTGGAGAAAAAGGAAGCCTCTCTGTTTCCTTGATGGGGGGGGGTTTGGTCTTTTTTTTTTTTTTTTTTTTTTTTTTTTTTTTTTTTTTAGAGAAATGCTGGCTTCTATTAGCAGACACACTAAGAAGTGAGATAAACCTACAACGGTGTCATCTGATTCCAGGAACCGCTCCTTCTAGGCAGCACTCAGCACAGATGTTTCAAGTCTGCTGTAGACCCAGGCTCAAGGTAAAATACCAAGGGAAATAGCACATCATCTTCAGCTTGTTCCCTCATGGTATTGGCCAAGAAGAATAATGAAAGCAATTGGTGCTCCAGTTAATCCATGTGTGTAAAATACTAAACATGTAAGCACAGAAGTTAAAAAACCCATCACGACAGCCTTTTAAAAGAACATGCATCAAGCTTTGTTTCTTTTCCACTGCAAAGGAATGGAAACACTCCCACTGACTTCAATGGGAGCTGGGCCAGACCTTGAAAGTCTTCCATAAAACTTCCATTAAGGCCAAGTTGCATACTGGCGTAAGGCATTTCTATTTTATCCCCTCGTTTTTCCTCTTGATAAACTGTATACTCACAGCACAATGTCTGAAAAGGAAGCTTCTAATACCAAGACAACTTACTGAGGTTTGCGACTCTATTAAAAACAGTAGTCAAAACCGAACACTAAGAGAATTAACATGCATAAGAAATTATCATATTTTGGTTTATTCTGTAATAAGTTAATTTAAGAGGTTCATAATAACCAAAATCTTAACATAAACCATGACAAATAATGGCAAAATGTCATTGATTCAATGGACTGAGTTAACTCCATACTCTGCAACAATTTTACTACTGGGTTGAATGTTGCTCTTACAGATTACAAAGTAAAGCAAAGCTCCAGCAGAGAGAAAAACACTGTGAAAAGCAGGGATAGACAGACAATGTTGTTACAGCTCCCATTTTACACGATAACTTTCACATTACTCACACTCTGACAGCTTTTGAAACCAGCAGTTTGAAAAAAAAAAAAATTGATTCTGTTTGTATTTCAACAATCTCTAGGTGAACACATACTAATGAAAACATGCGAGTATTTCCCTTAATGTAAAGGGGCAAAAACTCAAAATATTCACCTGACTCCACGTAGGTGAAATTAAAGGCACTTTTAAGCTCTTGGATCTAGTGATGTGCCCTGGCCACAACCCAAACTTGCATGAGGATGTGAGCAAAGAGCAGCCTTGTATGTTGGTTTCAACAAGGAGAAAACCTAGGAGTCCAGGTCAGGAGATGACCAGGGCTGCTGAGTGCAGGGTGGCACCACTCAAACTAGAGGCATCCTTTGTAATTCAGCATCATTTGGCATTCTACCTATTCCCCTCTACCTCTTAATATCTTAATACCTCAACCAAATGGACTTTCTTTTTTGTTAGCGCACCCCAAACGACAATGTTGTGTCTTCCACAGAAACAAAAAGGGTGTCATTTACACAGATCAAACCCTCAAAAGAAAAAAACTTAGTAAAGAGCCTGGAAGAAGTTCAAGCCCATTATAACGGGACATAACTTCCAAATGTCTCCGCAATGTGGACCAGGCCACCCCTGTCTTGCAGTTAAATTGGCTTAAACTTAAAAGACTTGCTCACAGAGAGATTGGTCTTTCTTACCTTTTGCCACATTTTGATGAAGAAGAGCTCCCCAGAAAAATTGAAGAAAACATTGGTGTCGTAGGCGTCATCCCCAACGTTAGAGATGGAAATGTTAAGTGAGATGTTCCTCACCGCTCCCAGGGCCAGGTAGGCAGTTCTGTAATCAACGCTGTAGGCAAAAATAGTTACACCGGTTTAACTCTGGGCAACTTTCACACTCTGGTTCTTCTTTCTTTCTGACACTCCACAAGCATCACAACTCAGCTGTTTAAAAGCTCAGCAGTCATTTAATTCAGGAACAGGCCATACAGCCAATGCATAGGGTGTGTGAGGGGGGATGACGATGGGATTCGTACCGGCAATAAGCAGCTCCTGAGTCCTAGTTCTCACACTGCCTTTTATGACTGTAAGTAAACCCCATGATCCTCACGTGGAACTATTTCATATGACATTATCAATTTAGTAGGAATACAATAGTCAAAGACTGTAAAGTAATTGTACAGGGGAAATGCAGCAAGTGCAAGAAATTGTGCCCATATTCAAAAGCCCAAGCTATTGTAGTTTGTCTCTCAATAATTCAAACTTACTCTAACATTCTATTAACTCTCTGAAAAATCTTAGAATTTAGGCCCAGATTGCCCAGAGAGGTGGTAGAAGGCCCACCCCTAGAAATATTCCAGGTCAGGTTGCACAGGGCTCTGAGCAACCTGCTCTAGCTGCAGATGTCCCTGGTCCCTGCAGGAGGGTTGGACTAGATGGCCTTTAAAGGTCCCTTCCAATCCAAAACATTCTATGATTGTATGATTCTATGAATAAATACACTATTGTAATATGGCATCACACTTTACAAACACAGACATGTACAGAGGCAAGCATAAACATTCACACACACGTTTATTATTTGATATTTAATCATAGTAGGTTGTCCAGAAGATGAGGTAACAAGTAGGAATAAAAGCTAAAGTCACAAGAAATACAGTATCGATGCACAGATCTACAGGTATAGAAAAGTACTGTAAAAGATAATACGGAAGTTTCCAGACGTAGGTTTCTGAAAGTACATACTGAAGCAGCCAAGGGCTCTGGTGAGTGAGAAGTTTGGAGGAAAATGATCTAGACTCAGGCTTTAAAGCTGATGGTTATGTGTTGTGAGTATAACTTTTCCGTGTAATGCAGAAAATATTTATACCATATTTGTTTCTTGTACTCAATTTATGATGATCTGCATTTATTAAGCCCAAAATTATTGCTTACAGTTCAATGACAGCTTCTTAAGAGGCATAAGTCTCCAGGAAACGCTCCTGCCTTCTCACACTTACAATCAACAGCAGACACCAACCAGTCCTACTGACAATTGGTCATTTTGCTTTCTAAACATGCTACTTTATTCTCACAGTCAATGATCTGTGCAAATAAAACAGTTGCAAAAGTGTATGCAGTGAAGGATTGACTGCAAAAGTAGTTTGACAGATCCAAACCATTTGAGCTATTGCTCCTTATATACCAAATTAATGGCATAACTATAGGAAAGTACTTGGAAGCATTTAACCTTTTGGCCCCAACTTCAACATTTACTGCTGAAAAGCAGACAAATTCTGAAGATGCTAAACAATCTGCTGAGATTTTCTAATACTCAAAATGCGTATTTGGAAGCAAAGAAATAAACCAAACATTTATTACTGTGAATTATTTCTCATGAACTTTGCAATAATCTCACTTGCAATCATTTCAAAACTTAATCAGCATCTATCAAATCCATTAGCAAAATCTGGAAGTATCACTTCAGTAAGCAAAGGAACATGACAAGATATTTATCTTATGCAGAGATGATACTAAATGCACACTACAGAATCTCTCTGACCTGGTAGTAGCAGCACTTTGAGATTTAACTTAAAGTCAAGAGAATGGCGAATACTCTCCTTCCTACTGAACAAAAGTTACTCAGAATGAAATCCTATTTAAAACTAAACCCACAAAAAAATCATGTCAAAATAAACACCATTAGGCCATGTTACTCCTTTCTAAAGGCACTACTCTTCTGTTAAAAGTGCATCACACCAAAATGATGTTCATAACAACATTTTCCTCAGCAGAGAAAGAAAACCCACTTTCTAAAAGCACACTGTAGTTGCTCCTACACAATATTAACACACTAATAATCTTTCATAGTAAAAACCCCACTGATTTTAGGTTCGCAGAGTACTTCAGTTCTTCCTCTGAGAAGCTACATGAGATTGTACAGTAAGTCCTATTTTAAGAGAGCAGCTTTCTGAGTCATTAAATCTGTGTACATCTGGAACAAATCAGGTTCACTTGCACTGAGAAGAGTTTTAGGAATCTCCCTGTTCACAGGGGAGCTCCCAGGCCCCGTATGCTGCTTGAGAGACTAACGTCATGGGGTGTGGACAGCTTGCTGTGGTGTAGGAGCAGCTCTGCTGCCAGACTGGTGCCATCCTCCTCCAGCACCTGCTGCACGTGAAGTGGCCCAGCTGCCATGTCAGTACATAGCAACTAAAGAACTGTCATCACCTGCCAGCAATAAGAAAACAAACTAAAGCCACCCCTTCATTCATCTCAACAAGGTATGTCAAACAATTTAAGAAATGCAATCAAACAATCGTTTTCAGTTTGTTTTGTTGGATGAGAACTGTAAAGACGCCAACACCCTCACCTTGCTCACATGAAGGAGAAGAGGCTAAAAATAAAAACTAGCTCAGTAAAGAAAAGGGAGGAAAAATATCAAGACATAATCACTTCATTGGACAGAACACCACCATCAGGTACTACCAACAAATAATGAACTGAGTAAAAGTTCTGGGTAGGCTGTAAAGGTCTATATACAAGCAACCACATTTGTACAGACACGTACAGGTGCATGAACGATGTCAAGCTATCAGTGTTTGCATGGAAAGGAAAATAAGTTTGACATTTGGACATGCTAAATACTTGCAGCTTTCATTCACATGACTCAGATTTGGAGGTAACAAGCCATTCTGAAAACCAGGCTCCAAATTTCTGCACAGTTTTGAATTCACTGCCTGTGGTACTACACATCAAATGTAAATAGAAATATTTAACATTTTCCTCTTGAGTGATTAAGACAAGGAAACTAAATTCCAGGATAAAACAAGTATCATCTTTTTTGCGTGCTTTAGTGTTCTTTGTTACTGTTTGTGCCACACCACTGCACTATGGTCAGTGAAGGAAGAAAGATCAGCTGGGAAAGGCAAACTGAAAACATCTGCAATTTTCATTCCCTCCCCACCAACAAGATGCTGGTGGTGTTATTAACATGGGCCAGGGGAGACATAATCTGCATTCCAAAAGGTACAGAGGGACATACTTATTTATTTCTTGCACTAGAGAAAATTAAAAAAAAAAAAAAAAAAAGTAAAAGAAAAAGCATTTATCACTTCCTCTCTGCCTGCACAGATCATACATTGGACCAGGAATGTAATGGGGTCGTGCTTATGCTGTTAGTCTGGGTCACTGACTTTTCCTTCTATATTAAAAGCCTTTCTTTCCTTACAACGTATCAGCAGCTACATGAATAAATCACCATTATGGCACAACGGACAGTGGAGGTTCCTGCTGGGGGTCAGTTAGACTGCAAGTGGGTTAAAATGCTTTAAATAACTAAAGTTCAATCTGTCCTCCATCTCCACCAGATGAAATTGGAGTCCCATCTTTTTCTTTTAAATCAGTAAAAGGTGTAAATGAGTCAACAACATTGGTCCTGTGACAGATCTAAACAGATTTCTACCTTCACTATTTATACTTGAATATAAATTTTGTCTCCATGGACTCTTTACGTGAAGCCTGAAAACCCTTCTCCTGTTGGGTTTAGATCACAGCCTCCACAGCCAATTGAACTTTGGGAGGAGCATTGCAAACACTTAAATGTCAAGGGCCAGTGAAAGGCTGAAACCCTCAGATGATCATCTGGGAATTCATCTGATGTCTGAGTGCAAAACTGAGCAGTAGCAGCCCCATAAACACATCCAAACCAAGTAAAAATGTTAAACAACTCCACAAGGAGAAAAGTTATTTGATTTTACACCACTTGGTTACACTGTATTGCCAACACATGTGCGATCAAGGTCAATTCCCTCTGCAAAGTTCACAGCCAATCTAGACTAAGGTCTCGGCCAAACACACTGGGGGTTGTGGCTTATTCTGTGTTAGCTGAGCTGCTGCTTCCCCCCCCTTAAGCCTACACTAGCAAAGGTGCTAAGAGACCTCATGGGGTTGATGACCACAGCCTAGCTGAGATTCACTAAGCCAGCTATAGTAAACTATCTCTGAGCCCATCAGATCATTTCATTAATGTTCCTTTCTATTTCTACTTTTCAAATGGAAACTTTCCATAGTGCTCTGAGTAGCAGATACCATGAGGTGATGTGAAAAACATAATGGATAATTTGAGGAGTCGTCAACTGAGGTTTCTGTGTCAGCAGAGCACAATTTGTGAGTAATATCATACCAATATTTCTCCCTAGGAAACCTGAGTAACACTGTGCCAGTGTTTCCCCACAGGAAGGGACCTAATGTCCCATATGAAAAAGCACTTAGTGCAGTGAGCCCAGGGCCAAGGAGGGGGAACTGCTTGCACCAATACCCTTCTGGAGCAGGGCTGCTGTCTCTAGTGCTTCAGTTCCCACATATATATCTGTATTGCAATAAAGGAATATGGCACAGAGCATTCATTTCCACCTTTCCTACACTTTATTTTTTAAAATGAATGCATTTGAGTAATAAGCAATGAGAGGGGAAAAAAAAAAAACCACTCTAGAAAATCCTTTTTGCTCTTTGTTATGGCTTTGAAACAACGGAGTGATTTCTAGTTACAGCTAGTTACCATATATTCAAAGCTTCTCTGGAAATTGTCTTCCCCAAATGTAGTTTCTCCATGTAAGTCCCCCATAACTATACAACAGATTAACTCTCAGCCACTTATGTCTTCAAACTTTTAAGTGAAAAGCACAGAGCCAGGCACATCATCCACATAAAAATACCCCTTATCACCCTACAGAAATTTGGTACCTTTTATTATTATCAGTAATTTCAATTGTCCCCAGATGTTCACAACCCTTTATAAACAGAACTAAAGAACCAATTGGGAAAGAGATGCCTCTGTTTTCATACAGCGTTTCACACACTCCAGGGAGTAGCTTTTGGTTTGGATGGAACTACCCTGGTTTATGAAACTGCCACATGACAGCAAGATGAGGCACAACATGTAGAGAAGCTCTCATCTAATCTTTCACCCTTGCAGACACACATACAAACCAACATCTTTTATAACCACAAGCAGTGTCCTTGAAATCAACATTACTGTGCCCCCAGGACAAAGTTATCCCTGCACGTGTGTGTAAGACAGCATCCTAAGGCTGGAACACAAAGAAAAACCAGTTACTAGTGGCAGAAAGAAATGCAAAAGATAAGTGGTACCAGACACATAGCTCAAAGTTGCAGGCATCAGCCTTATATGGAAAACCCTCTTTGTTTTCCCTGTTCCTTAAAATCCTTGAGAAGTCCTGTTAAAATAGGTGATTGTTGACCATAGGTCCAGCCCTGAAATTTGAGGATGAATCAGGAGCAGTTTCTAACACACTGTTTCTAGGAAATTGATCATTAACAAAGTCATCATGCAAACCATGCATTTACCATACAATTTATGTCTTCAGAAATAGATCTATCATCAGACAGCTTCAATTGCTTGTCCCATTCCTACGTTGCTGGGATGCAATATGTCATTCTCAGCTGAGCATCAATGAGGTAGAAAAAGACCAGTGCCCTATCCAGCAATCACTTTCAGAGGTCAATAAAAGGCAGTTAATCAAGAGATGAAACATTAGAAACAGCACAGGGTAGTTACTTTAGGAAATTTGTTTTGCAGTAGCAAGTGCTATACATCAGGAGTAAGTTATGTCTAATTGTCAGGCATGATAAGCAACATATACCCATTCAGCACATTTCCTTGATAGCTCATGCACAACTAGCAAGATGATTTACCCAGTGACCTGTGAAGAACCTCAGCCTTACCAGATTTTCTAATTGCAGGGCACACTACAGAAAAAGTTCACGTAGTTGTATCACGGTAAAGTATGCGTATGTGTATGCGTGTATATATACATACACATGCATGTATGTATCAGCCAAGGTGTATTCTGGCAGCAGGTTGGACTAGGTGATCTTTTGAGGTTCCTTTCAACCCCTAACATTCTGTGATTCTGCAAATACAAAACAACGGTGCATCTGCTTCTCATTGTGATCTGTACAGTATCAAGAACTTCCACCTCTAGAGGCAGATAACGTATGACAGCGCTGCCTGAGGTTAAGCTTTTGTTTTGTTAGCTTTATACTTCGGTTGCTAGAGCAAGAAACAATATGGTGAATTTAACTATCTTAGGTCCATAAAATACTGATGTATTGAGATGTTCACAAGAAGGGCCAGGTTATACATTAGTTCAGCAATAAATTCATATTATATGAAAGGACAACTCTTCAGGGTCTAGTTTAAAAAACAAAGAGCAAAATCCTACTCCAGTAGATAGAGCCCAGTGATTCTTACAAAACAAAACTAGTATTTAAGAAGTGACAAGACTGTCTTGTACAGTATCCCTGTCTGGTCATCAGTGGCCTGTTATTAGAAAACAGAGACTAGGAATCTGTATTCTTGTATGAGATCTGGACTACTGAGGTTTGTTACCACTCATCACTTGATGGCTCTATTACCATCCATATGGGTTCGATCACCATATGTTCAAAAGAAACAGGACTGCCCATTGCTATCAAACTGGACTTATTTATTTATTTTGGGGGAGATTTATGAACCTCTGAGTGCAACTAACCAGATGGAAACCAAGAAACCATTCCTTCATCCCCATTCACCCTCAACAAGGGAAAACATTCACTCATTCCCAGGATGGTGCTCCCACTGCAACTTGTACTACATCCTGATTAATTGTGGGCTCTGCCGGGCAGCCCTTCCAGGAAACTGCAAATGCAATCCTGGATGAGCTACAACAAAATTTTCCACGTGCCTCACAAATACAGCATTCAATATACTAAAACCTGTCTGTAGCTAAAAGACAAATAAAAGTAAACATAAATTAGAAATCAGAATTCTGCTTTTTGGATTCACCATAAAGACTAAATTCCAAACAGAACTACAAATGTACTAACATACATGACATGGTATAAGCAGGTTTTTTGTTCATTGCACCCTTTACAGTGCAGTAAATTACTTTGAAATAACATTATACTACGTTACCATTTATGAAATCACTTAAATCACAGTGTGATACTTAGTATGAGTTTTTGAGAAAACAGAAACCAATCTTCTTGCATCCATTTTTCCAATGTTTTGTTGTTCTTTTCTCCCTGGAAATAACTCCTCTGGTAGTTTAAAAGGTTGTGAGTTAGGACAGGACTGGGGTATAACCAAGTAACCAGTGAGCAGCACGTGACTGCAGTGGGACCAGTCATGGCTTTGTATTTGTATCCTGGGAATTGAGAATATCTGTGTTGGTAGACACAGCTTTATACACATGAAGCTTTGACTGAAAGCTCAAGACCACTTTCCTAGCACTAGAAATGTTAAACCATAGCATTTGCTCACTTCTCTTTGGTTGTTTTTCATAAAGCAGAAAATTAGCTCCATCTGAGCAGCTCAGCTATTTAGGGTCGGCTGTCTAGGGTAAACAGAACGTCAAAAATATTTTTGAAAGAAGTGTTTGTTCAATGAAAGATAAAATAAGATAAAACAAATTCTTCATCTGCTATGAATGAAGAGAGAGGGGAAAAAAACAGATATTATCAGAGCATGTAATTAAGCTCCAAATGAAAGGATATTGTTTTTCCTCATCATGATTGTTTTGTTAAGATGCAGTTCAGGGGTATAAAACCACAATGTGCATGCCATGAAACGTGAGGCCTCTCTGGAAACAAATCCCCGTTGTGTGATCAAAGGAAGATAAGTGCTGAGGCGTGAGCCTGGTCAAATTTATGAGACAGCTTTGCTCCCCACATTAACCAACAGACTTGCAGCTTTTCCCCATGGGTTTGCAAAAGCCTGTGATCACTGAAAACCTTTATTAGTTGTTTGGGGTTTTTTTTATAAAACAGTACTATATTCATGAGATACACTCAAAGTTTTGAACTCTGATCAAAATTTTATGTTATTGCTCCTTCCTCCTTCATAAGATACTGATATTTACTGCACTAACCTATGTTCTGCATCGTTACATCTTGGGCTAGTGAAGAGCAAATTGGACAAAGCTGTCACAGCACATTTGTATCTACCATTTCTGGACTCCTTCAGCTCAGGTTTTGTAAAACTTTGACAAGTCAATATGAAACTGCTGAGGTTCATTTTTCAAATCCAGGTGCCTAATTTCTGATGGTCTTAATAAGTCCATGAACATATTCATCCTTGCATCTAACAAACACCACATGCAAACCAGACAGTTTTGCAGTTGCATAGGTAGTCACCTATGTGAAATTATTCATTCTTCACTAATACAAATAATATGTTAATAAACTTCAGAGCTGTAAGCTTAAGAGCTGAGGGGGTCACAGGGTGGTGGTGCATATTTTCCCTTGTCTTTTCAGTAAGGTTTGTGTTAGGTACTTTGAAATTACATGCCAGAACACCACATCAAATCACCTACTTGCCCATCAAATACAGAGCCATGTGTAAGACAAAAGAGAAACAAAAGGAGTGTTGGCAGAAAACATGTTAATCCTTCAGTAAGTCACAGAAGGAATTTATCTGGGAAAAAAGCATCTTCTGTGGAGCTGACCAGAAGACACTGGAAAATACTTTTTCTTCATAAATTACCATTTCATTAAAATGGAAACATTTCAAACTCAATGAAATTTTTGATACACTGAGGTTTTGTCCATTCTCTAATTCCAGAGGGACCAACAGAAACAGCCCAAGTCACAAACTTGACCTTTCAGCTGGAAAGGGGCATTTCTCAAAAATCCCATTTCACAAGAGAACTTTTAAATCCATTGACTCCAACTCAAAATATGCCATAATTTGAAAAAACTCAAAAGATTTCTGCAAAATGCACCTGTCTCTCCTTTGGCTTTCTATGACTTTTGCTTCCCATTTTACATTTCCAATCTAAACAATTTGCAGCAGTATATATGGGAACCCCAGCCAGTCCGTAGGGGAAGAACATAAATTTGTGTCTAATGAGAGTAACTGTTAAGGATGCTCTAAACCAACACATAAAAAGCAAGCTGCTTATTCCAAACAGCCAAACATACACTCAGAAGCACTCCAACGGGTGAGTAATTCCGTTTCTAATGACAGATGAAGGGTAACCTCATGTGACAAATATATAGAAGACAGACTTCCTCCTGGAACCTTCTCAGGAATGGCAGTATTTATTACAGCATTTTCTGTTGTTATAATATTTATTATAGCAGTATTTATTACAGCATTTTTTATCCAAGGGGACTCATAGTCCTGTACTTACAACCTGATTTACATACCAAGCTGTGCTGGAACACAGCAGATACATGACAAGCTGCAACATCATCTTTCTTCTTGTACTGTTTGTTTTCAGTCAAGCTGCTCAATTCATTGTGACACACGGGCTGTCAGTATATTTACACAGCCATGCAGGATTTCCTTCCTAGCTGCATCTCATAGGGAAGCCACCACCCATTCTGCTCTGGTCTTTTTAGCTGGTTTGTTTATTATAACTGGAAGAAAGTCTGTTTTTGCAAACACCCTCACTGTTACACAAATTTCTTCTCCACAGTTTTCACTTGGTTCTCATTGCAACCTAAACAGGACTTGATAACTACCGCTGGCTTTGCAGAGTGCCAATCAGATGGACAGGCATCTGGACCTGAAACTGCCTTGGTACATCACACAAGATCCATACTCCCGTCAACCCAGCTCCCTCAGCACTTTCAGGTTCTTCTTGAAAGACCAGAGCACTTTTCTCCCATATAAAGTACCAGAAGAATGGATTAGCAAATTTTAAAGGCCAGGGAGGTCTAATGATCTAGAGAACACCTACTTTAGAGCTTCCCCCAGCACATCTTGAAGAAACAGATGCAGCTCAGCTTCTAAGCAAGTAGCTACAGAGAGGGACAATAAAAATGTGCTATTTGCTACAGAAAACTGATGGAAAAGACATTTGCTGTGCTGAGAAAACAGAGTGAAGCACTGAAGTCAAGCATGATATGCAATAAATACATTTTTAATATTGGACAATATTTGAAAAGAATAGCTAACAGAACACTCTCTAATTGCATTTTGCTTTTCAGTATTGGATTGATGGAAAGGAAAACTGGTTTCCTATTGCTGTCCCAAAGCTATGGCCATAAAAATATTTCTCTTACGGCTTCAGGTTGCATCATTAAAGCTACCTGTGCGCAATACATAAATACTTTCTTTACAGTAAGACAGTTTTAAGACTCTTCCTTCAGAAAAGTACCCCTCTCCCCCCAACACAAGGCATTACCACAAGGAAAGGGTCAGATATTGCTATCGCCTGTGACAGCTGCAAGATTTAACACCAGAGAGTCTTTTAAGGGAAGGTGATGAGTAGTCTCTCCACTCTGCGCTGTCAAAACCTCATGTGTTTATTCTTTAAGAAAAATGGATTTGAAAACAGTCATGACTGGAAAGATGAAACATCTCTCTCCTGCTCCTTCAGTTTCTCCCATGCTGCCTCCACCAAGTACCCAGCAGGCTCCATGGCTCCTTTTTCCTTACTCTTAAATTGCCATCCATAGTTTTAGTCTAAAAAACTCAGACTCCTACAAGCAAGTCCAGGCCAACCACTAAAAAGTCCATTTGCAGCAACACCAGCACACAGCACTGTAGTTGTTTCTACATGCTACCTTGTAATTTGGTCTGCAGGTTTGTCATCTTCAAAGCTGGATGCAGTCTTTTAACTGGATGTAATTTTAGTGATTCAAATGCATCCCAGGTGAACTCTAAACTGGAGTAGCTTGTGCAGTTCCTGAGCTCATAAGAGTGACCTCAAGCAAGCAATTCACTTGATGCTAATGTAATCTGAGCTACACACATGCATGCTCTAACCAGCACACATTTGAGCACATTACATATAGTGATGGACAAACTATACCTTAAAATATATGGCTCTCTGCACAGCTTTTGGCTCTAACATGCTACAAATTAATGAAAAGTGTGTAAGAACAGCCAGACCAAGAAGGCCCATCTAGCAGAGAGCCCTTATCCATGTCTTAAAGCAAGAGGCCTCTGGAAGATGAAGGCAAGCACAGTGCTATTTTGTTAATATCCTTCTTGCAGCTTCCAGCAACGTATTTGCGATTTCTCCACCATGTAAACTGTCTGCATTTACAACATCCCCAACAGTAAAATCCACAGATTAAAAACACACTTCATGAAAACCTCCTTGTTTGTTCTTTTCATTGCTCTGAATAGTTTAGCATGATTAGCAAACATTTGCACCTTGCTGTTCATTTTTAGAAGATTATTCTCCCGCTCCTTTATGGATATGCTGAATACCACTGGCCACAGCACAAGCACTTGTGGAGTCACAAGGAAGACAAACTGTTTACTTCTTAGATCTGTTGACTACCTTTTAACTGAGGTTGTAGTGCTCAAGCACCATTCTCCTTAGACCTTGGCAACATTCTTTATGAACCTTTGGTGACAAATCTCAGTAAAAGTCTTTTGTGAGCCCAGGCAGACGATCTTAACTGGATCACCCTATCCACATGTCCAGTGACATCTTCAAAGAGCTGCCTTAGATCTAAGAGACAGCATTTAGTGCTGCCTAACCATAAACATCCTGTTTAGTTCAATCCAATGTATTTATGTATCATTAATTGTGTAATTTCCAATAATAAATTCACCAAATTTAGTTAGACATCATTATTTAGACAAAGCACTGCCATAACCTTGCTAACAATGAAATCAATTGTTTAGGGCAGATATTAATATTTCTATAAAAAAAAAAAAAAAAAAAAGCTTTGTACACCGACATAACATAAACAATGTGGGAAAACACCAACTTAGCACAAAACACATGGGGCTGGAAAAGTTGCCATGTTCTTTAAGACAGGCAATTCTCTAAGATCCAAATCCATAGCTTTTTTTTTTTTTTTACATGCAATAATATTAATAATAAGAATAATTTAAAAAATCCATTTTCTTTAGAGATACCCATTGTGTTATGCTTCTTAAGAACCGAGGCTTACACAGCCCTTTAGCTAA
>JAAGNO010006714.1:0-11708 GCA_033439905.1 Ceryle rudis | reverse complement strand
CACATTTTTAAATATTCTAATATTTTAATATATTGTAGTCAAATTTCCAGTTTTAAGTAAAGGTAATACCTGTGAATTTTATAAAAATATTTGGATAAGTGGAGGTTTTTAAGTTTCTCCAGCATATCACAATAATGAAGTGAAAAATGATTGTCCAAAGAACACTAGTAATGCTGTGGTTTACTGTTAATAATTGCTATGCTGTCTGTTCCAGAAGCCAGATGATAGGGTACTGAGAGATGCAAGCTGAATGGAACATCAGAATCAAAATGCTTTCAGGAGTAATAATAAAAAGGACAACTTTTCTTATTTGCTGTTTGGAAATGAAAACACAGAAAGATAAAAACTTCCTTTTAACAGTTATTATCTCTTTTTTCACTCTACATGTCTTAATCTCTGAAAGCTGTTTCTTGTGAATAGCCTGCACTCAAACTCTTCAACCCTCACTTTTTGCAATTGTCCTGACTTCCATCTCTAAGCAGAATTAAAATAAGGATGAGGGTTGGCTCAGTGACTGCAAAAGAGTTTAATACAGAAGATCCAGTATTTTGATGTCACTACCTAGTTCAACAGATTGTAGGCATAAGATTTAATGAAGGAGAGCATAGACAAAAGATGAATTCTTACCTTCTGCCATATTAAAAACCTTTATAAAGAAAAGTTAAAAAAGCAAAATTAAACAAGTGCAATACAGAAAGAAACACAAGATAGAAACATTTTAGAACCTCAATGTTTAAGAACAGAAGAACCTAAGAACAAATAAAAACTTAGAAACCCAAAGAATTAAAAGCTCAATGACCTTAGTGGTATGGATGCTATACAACAGGGATAAAGTTTCATAAAGAATTAGGTTTCTATCAAAGGGAATTCAGGAATGCTGGAGGAAGAATGCTCATACAGAAGAAATACCACATGTGAAGGAATTTTTTAGATGTTTACTGAACTATCAAAATTTCAGGGATTGTCCTGAAGCTTGGTCTTTGCAATTTGATTTAAACTTCAGACACGGTTCCAAAGACAGGCACATTACTATGTTTGGTAAAGGAAAGAATTAATTAGTTACACATATGGGAGGAAGCTGACTCCAGACACAAATATGTATTTCCAAGCCTAATGTCAGGGATGTAAGAGTCAGTGCTTCACAGCTTAAAGAGATTCAGTGTGTAAAACAGACATGATAATTGATTTAGATGACACAAAACAAGAAAGAAAATCATAGAAAAGACTTGGGAGAATTATTTGATATCTAACACACTATCTTGTAAAAATTTGCAATAAAATTACTTTTTCTTTTTTAATAAAACAAAAGCTATAGTATTCATGTACAAAAGAAAATTATGATAGTAAAGATCTTGTTCTGATGATTATTATAATAGGAGCATTGAAATTTTGTTTTAAGAATAGGATGATTAATAGAACGCATAGTTTCATTAAAATGTTTCTTTGCCAATCCAAACTACCTTTGATGTGGGTTTATTTATTTATTTTATTGTAAAGCACTCAGATTTTATTTTGATGGAATCTAATCACAATGTTTTGGGTCAGTACATCTACTTGACCTGTATTTTATAGCACAGGACATTCATAACCTTCTTTGTGGCTATGAACCATGTAATGACTTACAAATATACAGTGGTCGAGTCAAAAAACTGTGGAAGAGTAGAGGCAGAGGCAATCTGGTCAACAAGTTCCTTTCTTCAAAGAATAGACCACGAAGGTGACACTCTCAGAAAGCACTGGAGATAAAAAAAAAAATTACTTTAATGCTGAGCCATCTCCAAGTAAAACAATTAGATAATTCTAACCCAGTAATTTTTATTAGTTAATGTTCTGAGAAAGATTTCTGCATGTTGGCATTATTTATTCCAATTCTGAACCAAAACTAGTGGGGAAATACTGGATTTTTCAAAAGTGAACAGTTTTGAAATGTATTTGTTTTCCTTATAGTTGTGCAATATATTCAAGACATCTAAATGATTCAGTGAGTGGATGGGATATCTAAGTGGTCATTTGAGCAGAGTTTTTCTAGATGAGGAAGTAGGGAAAAGATGGTTAGAAAGGATTAAGAAATTTAAAGGCTAAGAAACTTGGCAGATTGTTTTGTTGATGTTTAATGAGTTTCATATTAGATCAGATCAGAGTCACTTAGAAACTGAAACATGGATATCTGTTCTCTTCAAATTTCTTAGAAGATACTGAGTAAGCTAGCTTTTGTCATACTGTTTTATAAACTTTTGATTTCTCCATTTGAGTTGCCTGTTGTTTTGTCTTCTTACTTCAGTTGCGCCAGTGATTTTAGTGCAATTGGTAACTTGTCAGATAAGTTCTGTGTTCATACTGGGAATAATGATCCCAGGAAATCTGTTTCTGAACTGAAGTAAATGGAGACAATGCCCATGCAGAATGTCCATCATTATTAAGCAGATCATTGCTGTTTCTGTTGAGTAGATAATTAATTTCCATATCTTTTCAGTTCTACATAGTTTCTTGCCATTACATTGTACAGCAAATCCACAGAAATTTTACTAAAATATATTGTAAACTCTTTTTGTCTGTTATGAACAGATTCTCAAATGTTATTTTTTTCTTAATTATTAACAATTTACATCAGCCTTAGAAAAAATGCAATTCACACCAAATTTTGGAGAAACAGACTTACAGAAACAACATAAAATTCGAGAAAGGTATGTGTGAGGTTCAGCCTCTGGGTGGCATGATCTCATGAAACAGTATAGAATGGGGATGTTGGAATAGAAAGCTATTTTGCAGAGAAGGATCTGTAAGTCCTGAGCATGAGTATTGGGACCAGTAGTGTTTGAATGCATCCTCAGTAAATTTGCATATAACACCAAGCTGTGTTGTATGGTTGACACCTGAGGGACAGGACACCATTCAGAGGAACTTGACAATCTTGAGAAGTGTAACCCTCATGAGGTTCAACAAGACCATATGCAAGGTCCTGCACTGAGGTCGAGGCAAGCCCCAGTATCAATACAGGCTGGATGGAGTAAGGATTGAGAGCAGTCATGAGGAGAAAGACCTGAGGGTGCTAGTTGATGAAAAGTTCACAATGAGTCAATGATGTGTGAGTGCAGCCCAGAAATCCATCTGTAACCTGGGCTGCATCAAAAGAAACATGTCTATCAGATCAAATGAGGTGATTCCTCTCTCTGTTTCATGAGACCCCATCTGGAATACTGTGTCCACCTTTAAAGCTCTCAACACAAGAACATGTACCTGTTGGATTGGGTCCAGAGGGTGGCCATGAAGATGATCAGAGGGTTAGAACACCTGTCCTACAAGGACAGGTTGGGAGAGTTGAGGCTGTTCAGCCTAGAGAAAAGAAGGCTCCAGGGACACCTTATTGCAGCCTTCCAGTATCTGAAAGGGGCCTACAAGAAAGCTGTGGAGAGACTTTTACAAGGGCTTGTAGTCATAGGATATGGGGTAATGGCTTCCAACTGGAAAAGGGTAGATTTAGATTAGAAATTAGGAAGAAGTCATTCATTATAAGGTTGGTAAGACACTGGAACAGGTTACCCAGGGAATCTGTAGCTGCTCCATCACTGAATGTGTTCAAGTCCAGGTTGGGTGGAGCTTTGAGCAACCTGGAAAGTGCCCCTGCCCATGGCAGGGGAGTTGGGACCTAGATGATCATTAGGGTACCCTCCAACCCAAACCATTCTTTGATTCCATGATTTCACTAATCCAGGCAATATTCCCACAGAAAAAAAAAAACATGTGATGAGACAATTACAGGCTATATCATAATATATAAATAATGACTGAATTTAGAGCAACCATACAAAATCAATTCCATCTTCTAATATTTTTTTAAATGTATATAGGTATATATAGAGAGAATGAAAACAAAGAGAAATGCATAAGCAACAATACTACTACATTTGTTTGGAAAATGATTGGGTGAGCTGTACCACAATCTTATATAACCTTGTACAGTAGCTTAAAAGAAACAAGGTGGTTTCTATTATTTGTACACTTCATAACTTTGAAAAAAAATATATACTGCAGCCTCAGTAACTCAGATGCTATAATTTAGGTTGCTGCTAGCAGCAGAATGAGCCCTCAAAACTTGTGTTTTTGGCAGCTGATTTGAAAATATCTAAATTCATAAAAAACATTCCCAATTGTACCCTCAGATCACAAACATTTTTTTTTTTTTCCTCGTAAGCCTGTCAATATAAGTTATTTGGTGGAAAAATGTACCTGAACTGAAACCAGACTTACCTGGTAATTGAGAACAACATTTTTTTCCCAATCCATTTATCCAAATTAGCATCTGAATTTGTGATTGTTGTGGTAAGCTGATAACTGTACACTGATGTTCATTATGCAGTTTTAAATAAATGTGGCTCTGTTCAGTGTCTGCTTCTGGGAGCTGTAGCAGCACTTCTGTTTATTTTTCAGGTGATTAATTTCAGATTCTCCAGGATCCTTCCATTCTTAGTCTTTGTTACACTTTCTTAGCTAGGAGCATTCAACAATATCATTTAATGTCTTAATTATAATTAATATGATCTAGTCTTTATGTAGTTATATCCACACACATTTCTCCATCTTACTTTGTAAGAATGAGAATTTGCAAGCACAGACATTAACAGGAGGCCAAAGATGGACACAGGACAGAAATAAATTTCATCTGCTTTTTTCATCTAGATGACTTACTGAATTATATGATTATATGTTAAAGGGTATAAAGATATTTTCCCCACAACATTTCTAGATCTTATTTCCCCAAATGGACCCTTATCTACTTCATTAGTAAATGATGTGGTTCTGTTAAAGGACTAAGAGCCCACCTTACATATAACTGATATTAAAAGAATAATGTCTTTGTCTCTTTCTATTTCTTTTTGTGAGCATGAGTATTTAGATATCTTATCTTGAAAATTCTCTGTAACAACCAGAAAGTTTCTTTAAAGAACTGTGTGCAGACTCCTATATAATCACTACAAATATTGTTGGATTATAAGGGAAGATTTAAAGATGTTACAGTCTAAATTTCAAGAACTTCAGGAAATATAATTTCCCCTTAAAAGACCAATCTTCCCATAGCTATAAAGAGAGGTAGAGCTCTCATTTTCCTGGATTCAGGGAAAAGTGAAGAATGGCTCATATATTCAGATATGCAGAAGACCAAGTCTAAATTTATGTAAGACATTGACAAATTAAAAATCTCTTTGATATACATTGTTGAATATTTACTTCAAATTGATTCTTTTTTATATGCTAAGACTGAAGAAGAAACTAAAGAAGTAGTAAACCACCACAACCAGCTTGTTTATAACTTCCTTTTTTTTTTTTCAATTATGATATTTCAAACTTCTTTTTTTTAGGACTTCATATTTTTACTTGTAATAACATGAAGTAATATACTTGGTTTGCTTCTTTTCCATTTATTCTTAGGATGAATATTTGAGAGGTACCCGTTGAGGAGGAAAAATGATAAAGTTTATATCCAGGAAGTGCATCATCTGAAGTGTTAAGAAAATAACAAGTTTTTACACATTCCTCATTCAAAAGGTGACTAGTGGTGACTTCTTAAATATGCTAATGAGGCCAAACAGCATAATTTCAAGTTACTTTATTTTAGAAGGAATAACATGAGAGCAGAAGTCAAAGAATATTTTTTGGTTTTTTTTTCTTGTATACAAGAGAGACCTGAAAATAATTACTATATTGATTTTTTTTTTCATAGTAAAAGAGAATAAAGCCCAAAGTAGCTATATTGGTAAATGAGTTATATAGCTATATTGACAGCAGTGAAAGCAGAGATATCATATATCAAGTACTTAAGAACACTCGACAAGTATACACTTCTAGTATATATTGCCTAAATTCAGATGCTTGGAGAAAGTCTCTAGCTTCATACAACTGTTTGTGAAAGAGCCATTAACACCCTTGCTGCATATCCTTCTTCTCATCAGTCATCCATCAAACAAGTATCTACCTCTGTGTGAAGAGAAAAAACCAAACAACCAAGAGCAGCAACCACAGCAACGAGTTCTAGATAAACTACAAAGAGAAGGATCATAATTTAACAGTTTGAGGAGAAACTGTTACTTTAAAATAAAGATGACTTTTGCATAGAAAACACTGCTATTAACTTCTGTGATGATATACACTGACCTCATTACACTTGTGCTTTCTATTCTAAGATATCATTTGCATCTTACCTGGTTAGAGTTAGGCTTTGATTCTGGGAAATCAGCTTAGAAAACAGAACTATTGCAGGCAATTACAGAAATGTTTCTGTGCATGTGCTGAAAGTACTTTGGACAACTTTAGGAATCATCAGATAAATACAGAGAAACTTGGTAGTACTTTTAAAAATTGGCATCACTTAATTAAGCAAAACTGTAGTATAAAATGTCTTGATTCAAGTTTGAATCTGCATTATGAACGTCAGAGTTCAGAACAGGAGATTGTATAAAATGTAATTTTATAAGAAGAAAAAATATATATGCAAAATCATATTTTAATGTCTGAGTCTTCATCTTTCCTCTGAAAACTTGAGATACAGAAATTTACAAGATTATTTTTATGTGAAACTCAAAACAACATATGATATGCATTCATTCTGAGTATTGTGACGTTAAGAATTCTCTCAGTCTCAAAAAGTCATGAAAGATCACTTCAAGGTGTACAGGCAAAATCCCACCAGTAAACAATCCTACCAGCTTCCCTGAAGCTTGCTTCTTAGCCTATGATTCCATCTTTTGTAAACCATACCTTGCGGAAAACAAAACAAAACAAAACAAAACAAAACAAAACAAAACAAAACAAAAAAACCCACACAAAAAAAACCAAAACAAACAAACAAAAAAAAACCCCCAACACCAACAAACAAAAACCCCAAAGCATAATTACATTTGATTGGATGGAACAAAGTAGATTTCTCTCCTGCACAACATGACCACACCTACTGAGCCACCATCTGCACACAGACTCTCTTTCTAAATAGAGATAAACTAGTTTTTCAGCAGTTATCTGCAGCCATAGTACATTTGAAGGATTTGCTTACAGGATTTGCCACAGTCCTTATAGGACTGTGGAGAAGTTAACATGGCCACAAAACTGTACAATAGAAAATTTCATCTGCCAAGAAAATGAGTTAATTTCAGTAGCTGAGAGAGTAATGCAATGAAATTCCTGGTACGTAATGCTCTTGTTAGGTACTCTTTGAATTTTCTAAACATGTATGTAGTGACCTTTCTGTCTTTTAGAAGGAGTTTTTGTCAGGCAGCCATTACTTGTCTGTCTTTTGCTCATTTTTGGAAGTTGATTTTATTATGTGGTATCAGCAGTGGGAATCTACTCCAGATGAACAGAAAGTCTTTAGCATTCTGGAATTCAATATTCCCTGAATTTGGAAGTAATAACATTACGATGCTTTATTATAGAGACCTTCTCTTTACCAAATTCAGTAAGAATCTTTTCATGCATTTCACTGGACTTCTGCTGGTTCCTGGGAGAAGCAGTTACCTGGGACAACCAGGGTCTCCATGCCACTGACTTCTTTTCTTTTTTGATATCCCTTCTAGCTTGGATGTCTCACTCCTCACTTATCTCTTTCCATTGATCTTCCACTCTTGGCTTCCGCTTCCTCATTTCATTCCCACCTCTCTGTGGTTGTCCCACAGCCCCCAAAGAGTTTTTTCTAAATCCCAGTTAGACCCAGGTCCCTTTTCTTCTAACCCCTGTCACTGACTTCTCAAACCTCCAGGCTACTCCAGATTTCTACCTACAGCTTCCAGGTTTCCTGCAATGGATGTCTCTTCTTCAGACCTCTTCTACTGCTTCTGGCTCAATTTTGGGGGGGGGTATTGTTTGGTTTTTTGTTTTGTTTTGGTTTTTTTTTACTACAGCTTTGCAAAAGAGGCTAAGTTACTACACAGTTATCTGGCTTCACAACTGATATATAAATACATGGAATTGTAACTGTTTTTCAGTATTTCAGCTGGTGGCAAAGGATTATATACTGCTTGTCTCAGCTCTAGAGGTAATGGATTTTTTGTGGATATGTCTTTTTTTTTTTTGTCTGTGGGATTATTTTATTCATTTGTATAACTGTGGAAAAGAACTTTCTTCAAAATATTGGCAAAATCCTCAAAATATGAGACATCTTCTGGATAAAAAAAAAAAAAAAGATCAATAAAGACCGTGTCTTGGAACAAAATTCTTGATTCCCAGGATAATCTAGCTGTTAAGCAAGTATGAAAGCAGTAGAAATATGCCTGAGGCTAGTAGGACAATGTAGCAGTATTGTGTTCCTTTGAACTGTAATGTTTTACTTCCCATGGGTCACTCAGGGAGATTCAAGAGACTGCATTGAAAGAGTACAGACTTAGTCCGTTGAAAGAATATGGAGACTGTTTTTTTTCTGCAGAAAGACTTATTTTTTCTAACTATGTTTCCTCATGCTGCTTTGAATTGGATTTTCCTGTGGAATTCATTCACATAAATACTGCAATAATAGCAGTAAAATATATCCAACTATATTCCTCTATCTTCTTATGTTAGTAGATAACTTACTTCTTGAAAGAGTGTCCTTTTGCTTTGGAAAAATGTAGTTTAGACTCTGCAGCTGTATTGTGCTCTGAGCAATGTTGTTATATTTGACTTTTAACACTGAACTATGTCTTTAAATTTTCCTGGTGTATTTTGAAAGACCTGAATAACAACTACTACTGAACAATTTAATTTTCAGCTATATAATAAACACAAAGATATATTGTTTCTAAATCATTTAAGGGAGTTGTAAGGTATAAGATGGGAAGCTGTGTAAAAGCCTACCATCATTGTCTAACTATGCTTGAACTTAATTATAAGCCCTTAGTTTTCATAATTAGAAAATAATGAAAAGCTATGACAGTCAGCTCACTGGTAGCAATTCAGCTTCTTTGAGGCGTGTCAATGAATCAATGTGCACAAAAAGTTCCTGAACAAGGTCACATAATCTCTTACCCAGAAGCTGAGCACAGTCCCTGTGACTGTAGGAAAAGGAAGCAGACCTGTGCTTTAAGTAGCTTTTATTTCTATAATAAACTGAATTGGAAAATAAAACATGGAAAATCTGCAGTCGTGAACCTGTGCACACTGACTGCTATGAACTGCATATTTCATCTGTGTTGTTGTACTGCTTGAACAGGTAAACTAAGTTTGAAATCAGTACAGAGGTAAAAGTAGGACTGAAATGCTGGTTTGCTTTTTGTGCTTTGTACCTCCATCTTTTCTATTTAGTCTTCCTCAGAGCAAAACAAAAGCACTCAAAACACACTCCCTAGAAGTTTAAATTTAGCTTCTTCCCAAATATTTTTCATCCATTCTTGCTTCTTAGAAATAAGCTAGCAAACAGATAGAAAATATTATTTATTATCCCACTCTCAATTTTCACTAAGACCTTTGCTGAACATAATGGTATGTCTATTACTCTTCTTTGTTTCTTTATTGCCAAAATAAGTTGCTGCTTGTAAAATTCAACAAATGTTGGCCAGAATTTCTTGGTCCATTAAAGCCACTTTGCTCTTAGCACAGATTTGGAAGCAGCATGAAAGTGATAGAAGTGATTTTTCCCAGGCAGGACAACTCTGTAGAAATCTGGCAGCAGAGATTTTCTCTGCCTAGACCAGCGGTACTTTACAGACTACAGTACAATACAGATGTTCCCATATTTTATTAAAGCTAAAACTTTTTCTGTAAGACAGTCAGGCTAAGTTACACTGTCACTAATACACATCTGAAAAAAAAAAAAAAAAGACAGGTCTGGGTTTAATTTCTTCTAATGAAAAATACTTGTTATGAACATTAGGCTGACTGTTTTAAAGAATTTTTTTAATATTGTAAAATATATGTATTCTAATTATTTCTTTATTTTTTCGTTACTAATTCCCACAAAGATGTGTGTATGCCTTTTCTTTGACATAATGTCTTAAACGTGAATATGTTCTCTGGATTTTCTTTAGGTGGAGAAGTACAGTAACTAAATGTAACAGCTTTAAAAATAGAAAATTATTTGTACAATCTCCACTGTTATAGCTTGTCTCCAGTTGTCTCAAAATAGCCTTCTAAAAATCTCTTTTGCAGCTGAACACTGAACTGCAATTCTGCTGTGTTTAGTGTAACTGATACCTAAAATGACTGAACAACAATTGAACCTCCTATGAAGAAGGTTGCTTTCACCATGAAAATCATAAGGCATGTGGTCATTACACTAATCTCTGTCATCATTCTGAACTACCCAGCTGGCTCATGATCATCTGTCGTGCACTAGGACCCTGGGGTCCTTTACTGCAAAACCTTCTTAATGTCTTCTCTAAAGTCAGTATGTTCTCACAATTAAATATTTATGGTTTTTTCAGTTTATATTCTTATTTGATGATTATATGTCACTGGTTTTATTTGCAATACTTTGTAATGTATAATTTAAATGCATAATTCCTGTCTTTAGGAGAAATACCATCCAGCTTTAAAGACAAGTAAGGATATGCTTATATGAATGAAAGAGTGAGAAATTTTCAAAAACATTTATCAAAATAAAGTAGTTTTTGTGTTCCCCTGTCTATGACCTTACTGCAATTTCCATAATTAGCTAAACATCTTGAAATATTGTCTGAATTTTTCTGAAGAAAATATTAACTCAGTGTCTGCTCTGAAGTATATTCACTATGACTATTTTCAGTAAACCCACATTTTGTTCAAGAAATGAAAGAACGTACAGTCACATATGGCAGAGATCATATATATAGGGGGAAATATAACTGAACTAGAAATAAACTTTAGTACAAATTCATTTTATTTATCTCTTTGTGCATCTATCTGTCTACCTGTCACTAGTTTAGGAGGAAGTTTGGTCAGCTATCTATTACAAATTCCTTTGAAGTCTTAATTGCTCTGCTGATTATGAAATGATTTTTCAATCTATCATTTTCTTCTTTAAAGTAATAACGTGAAGAATTGTATTTCATATCTGGAAAAAAAAAAAGCTTTCATTTTTTTGTCGTGTTCAGTCTCTCTTAAGAGTGTACTATTATTACTATTAAAGTAACAAAATACTATAAAATAATGAAAACAAAACCAGTTTTGAAGAGAGAAAGAGAAAAAATAGTTTTCGGAGATTTTCCTAATTTTTATTATGGACCTTTTGAAAAGAAGTTAATAACATCAGTGTATTATTACTGTCATTTTGTAATTCCTCTTATTTAACTGGATGTTAACATATCATTAACAAATATACATTTCAAAAACTAGAGGGAGCATTTCTGATTCTTAAATTTGGTGGGGGGTACAATTTTTCTTTGTTGCAATATAGAGAGAAGAATTTTACTTACTTGACATGAAAAGAATAGTTTTTTCAGAAGCAGTCATTACAAATGACTAATTGTTCTGAATTATGTATGTATTATTGGACATTATTTCTTTTTCAAAATGGAACAGAAATGTGAATAAAAACATGCTGGTTTTTTTTTTTTTTCCCTCTGGTTTATGTCATATTAATTGAAAAAATATTTGAATCTAGAAAAAGTGTGGTAATCTAAAGAGAAAATAACTTTTATTATTTGTCTAAGGGTATGCTATTCTCATGAAAATTAGAGTCTGTGTTTCCCCTTTTTCTCCATCATTCATATGAATGTAAACTCATATTTCTAGAAAGGGTTTTTTGGTTTTTGTTGGTTTTTTTTGTTTTT
>JAAGNO010006713.1:23034-36674 GCA_033439905.1 Ceryle rudis | reverse complement strand
TTGCATCAGGGGAGGTTTAGATTAGATATTAGGAAGAAATTCTTCACTGAGAGAGTGGTTAGGCACTGGAACAGGCTATTCAGGGAGGTAGTGGAGTCATCATCCCCAAAGGAGTTTAAAAAACGAGTGGATGTAGCACTTGAGGCTATGGTCTAATGGATAGAGAAATGTTAGGATGAAGGCTGGACTTGGTGATCCTAGAGGTCCTTTCCAACCCTTATGATTCTATGATTCTATGACACAGTCACCATCATAGAAACATGGTGTGGTGACTCATGACTGAAGCACTGCAATGGATGGCTATAATCTCTTCAGAAGGGATAGTCAAGGAAGGAGAGGTGATGGGGTGGCTCTGTATGTGAGGGAATGTTTTGACTGAGTAAAGCTCAATGATTGTGATGGTGTGGTTGAACACTTATGGGTAAGGATGAAAGGGAATTCCAACAAACCAGATATCCTGTTGGGAGTCTATTATAGACCACCCAACCAGAATGAAGAGGCTGATGAAGTGTTCTACAGGCAGTTGGCAAAAGTCTCAAAATTGTCAGCCCTTGTTCTTACAGGGGACTTCAACCTACCAGACGTCTGCTGGAAATACAGTATAGAAGAAAGGAAAGAATCCAGAAGATTCCTGGAGTGTGTGGAAGATAGCTTCCTGACTCAGCTGGTAAGTGAGTCCACCAGGCAAGGTGCCTCACTAGACCTGCTGTTTACTAACAGAGAAGGACTGGTGGGTGATGTGGTGGTTGGAGTAAAGTAAAGTAAAAAATGGTAAAGTAAAGGAATGGGGGTCAACAAAACTGCTACCATGGGTGTCTGGAGGGCAGATTTTGGCCTGTTCAAGCTACTGGTAGAGAGTCCTTTGGGAGATGGTCCTGAAGGGCAAAGGGGTCCAGGAAGGCTGGATATTTTTCAAGAAGGAACTCTTAGAGGCACAGGAGTAGGCTGTCCCCATGCACCATAAGATGAACTGGTGGGGAAAACAACCAACCTGGCTGAACAGGGAGCTTTTTCTGGGATTTAGGAAAAAGAGGAGTGTTTACACCTTTGGAAGAAGGGGCAGGCTACTCAAGAGGATTACAGGGATTTAGTTACGTCATGCAGAAAGAACGTTAGGAAGGCAAAAGCCCACTTAGAAGTCAGTTTGGCCATTGCTCTATGAGATAATAAAAAGTACTGTTAATATATTTGTAAAAGCAAAAAGAGAGCCAAGGAGAATCTCCATCACTTGTTGGGTGCAAAAGTGAATATTGTCACCAAGGATGAGGAAAAAGCTGAGGTATATAATACCTTCTTTGCCTCAGTCTTTAATAATCAGAGTTTTCCTCAGGGTATTTAGTCACTTCAACTGGAGGACAGGGATGGAGAGCAGAATAATCCCCTCAGCTCCAGAAGGAAGCAATTAATGACCTGCTATGCCACCTGGACACCCACAAGTCTATGAGGCCTGATAAAATCCACCTGAGAGTACTGAGGGAGCTGTCAGAGGAGCTTGCCAAACCTCTCTCCATCATTTATCAACAGTCCTGGTTAATAGGGGAGGTCCCAAATGACTGGAGGTTCACCAGTGTGACACCCATCTACAAGAAGGGGCAGAAGGAGGATCTGGAGAACTACAGGCCTGTCAGCTTGACCTCAGTACCAGGAAAGATAATGGAGCAGTTCATCTTGGGTGCATTCACATGGGAAGTGCAGGACAACCAAGGGATCAGGCCCAGCCAACATGGGTTCATGAAGGGCAGGTCCTGTTTGACAAACTGATATCCTTCTATGACCAGGTGACCTGCCTAGTTGATGGGGGGAAAAGCTGTGCATGTTGTCTACCTGGACTTAATAAAGCATTTGACACAGTCTCCTCCAGCATTCTGCTTGGGAAGCTGGCAGTTCATGGCTTACACAAATGTACTCTTTGCTGGGTTAAAAACTGGCTAGATGGCTGAGTCCAGGGAGTTTTGTAAATGGAATTAAATCCAGCTGGAAACTGGTAACAAGTGGTGTTCCCCAAGGCTCAGTGCTGGAGCTGGTCCTATTTAACATCTTTATCAATTATTTGGATGAGAGGATTGAGTGCACCTTCAGTAAATTTGCAGAAGACACTAAATTAAGTGGGAGTGTTGATCTGCTTGAGAGTAGGAAGGCTCTATAGAGAGATTTGGACATGTTGGATCAAAGGGCTAAGGTAAATTGTATGAGCTTTAATAAGACCAAATGCCAGGTTCTACACTTCAGTTGCAACAAACCCATGCAACACTACAGGTCTGGGGAGGAGTGGCTGGAAAGCTGCTCACCAGAGAGAGACCTTGGGGTGTTGATTGATAACTGGCTGAACATAAGTCAGCAGTATGCCCAGGTGGCCAAGAAGGCCAATGGCATCCTAGTCCATATCAGGAATGGTGTGGCCAGGAGGATCAGGGAAGTCATTCTACCCTTGTACTTTGCACTTGTGTGGCTGCATCTCAGGTACTGTGTTCAGTTTTGGGCTCTCACTACAAGAAGGACACTGAGGCTCTAGATTGTGTCCAAAGAAGGACAACAAAGCTGGTGAAGGACATAGAGCACAAGGCTTATGAGGAGCAGCTGAGAGAGTTGGGGTTTTTTAGCTTGGAGAAAAGGAGACCTTATAAGTCTCTCTACAACTACCTGAAAGGAAGCTGTAGAGAGGTGGGGGTTGGTCTGTTCAGGGAGTTCTAGAAAGGGAGAAGGTCTCACCTGAGCCTCCTTTTCTTCAGATTTAACAACCCTCGGTCTCTCAGCCACTCCTCACAAGACTTGTTCTCTAGCAGCATTGGGGGGACAGTTGGACTTTATGATCTTAGAGGTCTTTTCCAGCCTTAATGATTCTACGAGTCTACCCACTTAGCAATTTTCATTCCCACTACAGTGGTATATCAACTGTAAGCAGAAGTTGTGTTCTTTCATTGCAGTCCATGAGTGAATGTGTTAAAGCTGAAAACAATTTTGGGACATTTTGCAGGATGAAATTCAAACTGCTATGGTTCAGAAGTTGTTAGATAAACTCTTAAGTTAATTTTACACTGTGCAAGTGGAAACAATGAAATAAATGAAAAAAAGTATGGGGCAAGAGCAACAATAAATATCCTGTAGAAAGCCATGCTCGCTAAGATGTTAGAGCTGAAAGCTTCATTTTCTTAATCTGAGTGTAGCCATTTCCTTGTTAAAGTGACTAAATGACAGCTGAGTAAAGAGTTCATTGTTTTAGCTTTGGATCAATGGCCCACCAAAACCCAACAACTACATGGTCTTTAGAAAGGCAAGTATATCTAATTCTACAGTGTCCATAGAACAGTATTGTATATTGTAATTACAAAGAAATCTTCTGCTTACACCCACTAGTATTATCCACCCCCAAAAAAAGCCAATTACTAATAAGATAGATAAATAGGTATTGGGGAGGAGGGGGGGTGGTTGTGGTGGGAAGAGCTGAACTCTTAGAAATTTTGTTTCACTAAAAACATGCATGAAGAAACAGCTCAGGAGGGATTACTTTGCAGGGATGATGACAATGGTAAGTGGGACTATAATTAGGTCAGAACAAAAAAAAGATTCCTGGTTAGTAATGAACAAAAATCTGTGCTTTGTGCATTTCTATGTAAAATGTTGTGACAACCTAAAGTCTTATTTATAGAAGAAGTTTATTCGTATTAAAAAAAAAAAAAGTCTTTCTTCCACTATTCATGGTGTTGCTACAGACTGACTAGTCAAGCGAGTGAGTTACTACATAGGTATTCAGGACCTTTGAGCATGCAATTCTAAATAGAAGAAAAAAAATGACAAAAAAAAATTATATGATCATGCTTCAGTTTACCTCTTTACAAGTGAGGATGCATCCTGTTTCATAATAGTATTTACAAATTGTTATGCAGGTCCATGATGCTTTCCCTTAAAGGAACAAAGAATATTGTTCTTGCCTAAAAAAAATTTGTTCTTTCCAATATGGAAATGAGATTTATGAGTCTGCTTCAGGACTCACTCTGTTTCTTCAGGTATATAGAGGAACTCAGGCTTTTTATCATAGAATTTTACATGCATAACGATGACTCTTTAAAAAGAAGAAATGATCTGTGAAAATAGAATTAATAATCCAAAGCATTGTTGAGGGTTGTTAAGGTATTTTTTTTTTACTTTTAAAATATTTTCATCATGGATTTAAAATTGTAATTGCATAATATTTGCGGGCCATATGCTAGTGCAAAATCATCCCTGCCTTTACTTTGTTATTTATGTCCTGTAAATCACATAATTAAACTTGGGGGGAAAAAAAAAAAGGTAGTTAGAAGAAGTAATTCATATTCATTTAGAAAGTAATCACATAATTATTTAATTATTATTAATCAGGCTTTGCTTGGAAAAAATGTGATGCTTCATTTACTCTATGAATACTTCAAAGATTTTAAGAGAAATATTAAGTAAAATTCCTTTGACTATTTCCCCATGACAATATTGCAGAAAAAAATAAATTATTTTTTTCTTTTTTTTAGCTGGAAAAATTCAGTTACCTGCATAAGATGACAAAGCTCTGCTGATGTTTGAAGGAAGAAGTGATATTTAAATGTATGTCCTGCTTTACGGGATTACATTAGATATATTTAGTTGTTTTGTAAAAAGCAATAAAAGTTATACTGGGAAAGTGTGAAAAATAAATGCAGAGGAAGAGATTTTGGGTTTGTGTTAGTGCATGTACTTCAGTACACTCATGTTACAGAGATTTATCTCTGAATGTTCTGATTATTTTACATGAGGTGAGAGAAAAAAACCCAACCCAACCAAACAAAAAACCCCAAACAACAACAACAAAAAAGAACCAAAACACAATCAGTGTATGTAAGATAGAGGTATTATCCATGAACTGTTGATGTGCCTGGGATCAGAATATTCAAAAACATCAGGGGAATTACAAGGTCACTGATATAATAGAGTTGAAGCCCTGGTGCATTCCCTCAATCATTTTTGATCTTTTTTTTATAAACTGAAAACTTGAAAACTTTATTTTTAATGAAGATCTGAGGGAAGATTCCAGACAGTAAGAAAAAGAATAACTTTTTTATCATTATTTATTTTTTAAATTTTTTTCTTTCCCTGAAATGACTGTGCTGACTGGCAAGAGCAGATGCTGTATATTAAGCACATACCAAACTAAATCAACAATTCTCTTTATTTTGGCACCTTTTCTTCCCTTAGTCCTTTTGGTACTACTTGTCAAAGCTTCCTGATATAAGTATTTTTCAAATAAATGCATCTTTTGAGCCTTCTCTTCTGCCAAGCTGCTTTGGATAGTATTTTCATATAGGGAATGTCTTTACACTAATTCCCTGTTATCTGTCTCCTCTTGATATGACACCAATGTCATTATTTACTTTTTTATTTGAAAAGCTTTTACTCTCCCTAGAAAGGAATGAGGATTGCAGACAATAGCCATTAAGATTCTGAGCACACATTTGCCTTGGTTTGTTTGATTTAGCATCTGGAATTCCTTCTTTATTTACCAAGATGGAATATTTTCTATATTTCAGCTCACTAATTGCCAAATCTTGCTAGACTTGCAGAGGCTCTTTTTGACTGAAGGATAATATTCAGTGTAAAGAAATGAACAGATGAGAAAAAAAATTGGACCTTGGTGAAACAGGCTTTGTTTAATTTGACTCTCTGGGGCTGGCTACAAATCCTCCTCAATCTTTGTTTTTGTAGAAATTACTAGTCCAGAAACAAGCTAGTGAAAAACAGAAACTACATTTCTTGCTGTTTAGATTTTTACACAAAGTATGACAATCACTTTTCTAAGCATCTGCCTTTGCTTGATTAGGTTGCTGTTAAGTCAGTGACTTTATCTAAGCCTCTTTCTTCTGATGGCTTCATAATTCTGATAATATTAAGAATGTACCTGTAAGGATGATACTGTTACTCATTTGAACAGCAACAGAGAGCAAAACAAAAGACGAGGGTAATACTTTAAACCTTAAGGTGAAGTAAAATTAGCAAATGATCATTTATTATAGGTAAATTGTGATTCTTGCTCTTCTATCAAAGAAAATAAATAAACCCTTCAATCCCTGAGAGCTCAAGAAAGTAGTCAAGTATTTATCTGGCCTTTTTGTCCGAATTCAGGGTTGGTTAGCCCTGAGTTCAAAAGATTTTAACTCATCATAATGTGAAATATACCTTATGACACAATAAGCTTATTTTTCAAAATTATTGTGTTATTCATCTGACTGTAAGTGTGCCAGTAGAGTTACTGATGGTCTCTGGAATAAAGATTTGGCTCTAAACTTCAGCTTCTTGTTCAACTTAACAATATATAAGAAATAAAAACTTAGGCTTTATTAATCAGTGTCAGGACATATTACAAACTGTTATAGCCTTCTAACTCCCCAAGAAATGTTACCGAAAACTGTGAGTGCCAGAATACACTTATAGTGAGAACCTGTTAGTTTTATAGAAGACTTTTTTTTCTCTCAGTGATTACTCCTTAATTTTATACAAAACTTATTCTACAGCTTAATAAAATAGTTCATAACAAAAGCCCAGAAGAAAGAAAAGAAACATTTTTATAATATCAGAAAATTAGCCCAATACTATAAAATACTGTTAATGAAATGTTTATTGCAGTCCTTAATGCTAAAATCTAAAGTAAGACTTAATGCTAAAACTGAAGGAACACAGGAACAACAAAGAGAAAAAGATGGAAAAGAATGAGAAAGAGGAGAGGAGCACTGAGGTCAGAGCAGGAGAAGGAGGAGGAGCTCTCCATACCAGAGCAGATATCCACACGGCAGGCCATTGAGGACTCCATGCCAGAGCAGATGGGTATTTCTTGAAAGAGCTGCAGCCCATGGAGAGCCCATGCTGGAGCAGAGGGGTTTTTTCCCTGAAGGGACTGCTGTTAGTGGAGAAGGCCAACACTGGAGCAGGGGAAAAGTATGAGAGAGAAGCAGTAACAGAAACAACTGTTTACTAGCCATGCCCCCTACCCTCTGTACTTCTCAGTGAGGTCTAGATGAGTTAGGAGTTAAGGAGTGAAGTTGAACTATGGATATCCATGAGGAAAGGTTTTTTGTTTGTCTTTGTTTCTCACTACCCAAATCTATTTTAATTGGCAATAAATTAGATTAATTTTCTCCAAGTTTAATCTCTTTACCCACAATAGTAACTCATAAGTGATCTTGTCTTTACTTAGACCTATGAGTCTTCACATTCTGTTTTCTCCCACTGAGGAGGGGAAATGAGATAGCAGTGGGGTGGGAGTTTGACCCTTAGCCGAACACACTATGGATGCCTAAGTCAGCTAATGAACCATGCATGTTTTCTACCATGTGTCCCATTAACTCTGTGTTGATGATTTCAACCATCTTTTCTAACAGTGAAGTAACTAATTTACTTCCAATATCTTCAAATGAGTTTTCAAGCCTACATATTGTTATATTCACTAAAAAAAAAAATAAAAAAAATTTACAAATTTATTGAAAATTCTGAAAGTTGTATTTATAGAATCACAGAATAAAAAAGTCACAGAATGGGTGGAAGGGACCTCTGATGTTGTTTACTTCTCTGCTTTAATGACCTGCTTTAAGCAAGGTCACCTAGGATCATGTCCGGGTGGCTTTTGAGTAACTCTGTGGAAAAAGACTCCATAGTCTCTCTGGGCAAGCTATGCCAGTGCTCAGTCACCCTCACAGTGAAAAAGGTGTTTATTGTTGTATGAAACCTTCTGTGTTTCAGTGTGTGTCCATTGCCTTTGGTTCTGCCACTGGGTACCACTGAAAAGATCTTGCCTCCATCTGCCTTTTACCCTCACTGTAGGTATTATATACATGGATGAGATCTCCCTGAGCCTTCTCATATCTAGGATAAAGAGTCCCAACTCTTTCAGCCTTTTGTCCTAGGAGAAATGCTTCAGACTTTTAATCATCTTTGTAGTCCTTTGCTGGACTGTCTCCTGTAAGTCCATGTCTCTTTTGTACTAAGGAGCTCAGCACTGCACACAGTACATCAGATGTGGCCTCATCAGTGCCGAGTAGTGGATAATAATCACCTCCCTCAACCTGATGGCAATACTTCTAATGCATCCCAATATACCATTTGCCTTCTTTACTACAGGGGCATATTGTTGGTTCATGTTCAAATGGGTGTCTGCCAGGACCCCTAGGTCCTTTTCTGCAAGGTGGCTTTCCAGCCATATACTGGCGTATAAAAGGATATATAGATTTGCATTAGATCAAAGAAATGACCTAATGGAGGTAAATCTGTCTTTTCATGTAGTTAGAATATTTTAACTAACATAGTTATGAAAAAAATCAATAGATACTTTATCTGGATAGAAAATACCTCAACATTTATTGACCTAGAAATGGACAGTAGAAATGGGATCCCTGGGAAGACTGTGACAAAACCGTTATTCTACAAGAAACATATTTTTTTATACATAATTTGATTATCTGTACACTGAAGTGCACAGTAACATAAACTACATAGTATTTATAACATATTAGATAGCTTGTGACAACATTCATCCATCTATGACATATTCTGCAGTCTTTTGTTAATAAAGTCAAACCTGCCTCAATGTATAAATATATTATATAATCATTAAAAATATGACTGCAGATTTAAAGGTTATCAGTACAGCACTTGAATATTTGTTTTTTATGTATTATTCAGAATGTAACATGAGGTCTTATTATACAATCCTTGTTTAAGATAAAATCAGATTCTTTTTACTATTTTTCATGAGCTACTTTATCGATATTTAGTCTGTACTTCATAAATAATATTAGAACACTATTCTGCTTCTGACTTTTCAGTAGCTGCTGCATCATATTTATTTTCTATGAATTTGTTAATCTTGTTCTTAAGAGCTATTGAAGCTGCATCCTACTGACAGAAAACAAATCTCTTGTTTTAAGAAATTAAGGCTGACAGATCAAAGATTAACCATTCCAAGAGAAACTATATTAGTCTGAGCACTTTGCTAGAATGATCGTGAGAGACTGGGAAAGAAATAATTTTCTTCTACTTGAAACTAGCAAAATGACTAGATTTTTGGTGCCTTTATCTGTAGTGTGAAGGATATTTCATTTCCAAGGATCATCTAGGTATATTTCACTCTTTTTTTTCTGGGTTGTAAAGCACTGGCTGAGCTTTTGATCTCTTCAGAAAGCTTTTGTGCTGTTTTGTTTCTCTGTCTTGTGACGTATCATGCATATTTCCTTGTAGGATTCTGGGGATCACTAGTTCAATGTTTAATGTGTGTGTGCTGACAACTGCAGGAGACACATTCAGAGAACAAATTGCTATTCTTATTTTCTCCAGTACAAAAAATGTTATTGCCCTTTTACACATGGATAATTATAGTAAAGCAGTAAAATTTTAGCATTAAAAAAATAATTTGGGGTGTTCATTTTTCACAGATTGGGACCTATGTGGTGGTTTGGTTTTGTTTGGTGGGGTTTGTTTTGTTTTGGTTTGGTTTTATTTGTTTGGTTTGGGTTTTTTTGTTGTTGTGGTTTTTGGGTTTGGTTGTTTGGGTTTTTTTAGGGTATATAGATAATGATACAAATCTAAGGCCTGTTTTGTTTGAGTTACTGTTGAGTACTGATTTTTTCCACAAATTAGGACCAAATTCTTCAAATCAAGTATCCTTAAAAGAAGGAGATTTTCAAAAATTTGGCAGTAGTTCAGATTCATATAGGGATTAGCTCTGGTGATGGTAATTAATTCAAAGACAAAACTTTAGGAATCTGGTCTTTGTACTTGAATCTGCTACAATATGCTAAATATATATTATATATTATAATACATACCCTAATGTATCTAAGCTATGTGGAAAATTACATATTGCAAAATATGATTCACAGAAGCTACTGTGTGAATAGGAATTAGGAAAAAGTTCATTTCAGAATATTTTTTTTAGAGATATAGAAGTAGAAATTCTTCCTTCTGACCTTATCACTCCTGTGGACAAATATTTCTTCCAAGAAGATCCACTTATTTTGAAATACCAATATTGTTAACTGCTTTGTTTAAATATATAGCAAGTAAAGGAGTGGATTTGTGACTTGCCTCTTCAAAAGCAGGACATGAGAAGTGAAGTACTTTTGGGTTTATTTTTCTTTTCTACTTGAGAATGTATGAAATCTTGATTGAAGACCTGGTTCTACCCAGGATATCTTCTTTTGCAAGTTATAGAATGGTTCATGTGGATGGAGTGATCAATATGAATCTTCTTGACTTATTTTCAGTCCAGACTAATTAATTAATTTATACAAAGTCTGACAATAGGTTTGAGAATACTTTTATCTTCTGGTATATGAAGAGTCACTGAGAAAAACTGAGCTCTGGAATCCAGGTTTTATTACTTCCAGGTAGGTTTCATCAGCAGGTTTGAATACTTAGGATCTCCCACACAGACCAACACCACTGAACTGAAGACAGAAGGTAGTAAGAGACTGTATGAAATGGCTTTAGATGGAGACAGTATAGTTTTGTATTCACAGATGTCTACTGAAATAAAAGTATCAGCCTAATCAGAAAATACTCTAATAAAAGTATCAGCCTAATCAGAAAAAAATCATTTTAAGCTTAAGGTGTGATTTGTGTTGCACAAAGAAATTCTTGTCCCACACTTGACTTTTACTTGTTTCCTGTCCTTTCTCACTTTACCATATATATTTGCTAGTGCAAGCAGGAAAAAAAGAAAGGTGGTAGTAGTAGGGGATTCCATTCTCAGGGGAACTGGTCGTCCAATTTGCAGGTCAGATCCATGCCACAGGGAGGTCTGCTGCTTGCCTGGGGCACGGGTTAGGGACATTTGCTTCCCAGTCTGGTGCGGCCATCAGACTATTACCCACTACTAGTTATTCAGGCTGGGAGTGATGAGGCGATGGACAGGAGTATAAAAACAATTTTAAAAGACTTCAGGACTTTGGGGAGATTACTTGAGGGCTTGGGAGCGCAAGTGGTATTCTCCTCAATCCCTCCAGTGACAGGTAGAGAAATTGAAAGAAGGAAAAAATTCCACGTGATTAACACATGGCTTAGAGGTTGGTGCCGTCAACAGAACTTTGGGTTTTTTGACCACGGGGAAGTTTTCTCAGCACCGGGTCTAGAGGCAACAGATGGAGTTCATCTGTCCCAAAAAGGGAAAAGAATCCTTGCACATGAGTTGGCTGGACTCACTGACAAATCTTTAAACTAGCTAGGAAGCGGGATGAGGGTGTAGCTGGCCTTGTCAGCGAGAATCCTGGGTGTAATAGCCCAACACTTGAGGAACAGGGTGTTGACATTTTAGATAACAAGAGGGTCTACTCCCCTTCCAGGCTGGAAACTATATACTCCACTCCATCCTGAAATGTTTATACACCAATACACGCAGCATGGGTAATAAACAGGACGAGTTAGAAATCCATGTGCAGTCATGGGGTTGTGACCTGGTGGCAATTACAGAGACATGGTGGGACAGCTCACATGACTGGAATGTGGCCACGGATGGCTATGTCCCTTTCAAGAAAGACAGGTCATCAAGGCGAGGTGGTGGAGTTGCTCTTTATGTGAGGGAGCAACTGGAATGTATTGAGTTCTGTCCAGGGATGGATGAGGGGCGAGTTGAGAGCTTGTGGGTACAAATTTCTTGATGCTAAATCCTTTCACCTCTGCGGTTCTGGACTATATCACTCCCAAACTTCCAATCACAACATTTCCACCTCTTTCCAGACAGGGGGAGTTTAGACAAATATTATAAGCTAAGCATATAGTTCCCCACAATTCCAGCAGGCAACTCACTTCTGAAGGGAGTGGAAAGCCCAGTATGCAGACTGGGCTTGCTACACAGGGAGGTCTGTTGCCTCCCTGCAGCCCATAATAATGATGTAAAGAAGAAGCTTCCTGCCCTAGTACGGCCCTCAGGTTATTATCACCTTTTGATCTTTCAGGTAGGTAGTCACGAAGTCATAAGAAGTCCAAGGGCAATGCAGAGAGATTTCAGGGCCTTGGGGTGACTAGTTAATGGATTAGGAGCACAAATCATGTTCTCCTTTATCCCTCCAGTTGCAGGGAATGATGAGGGGGCAAACAGGAAGATCCAGTGGATCAGTGCCTGGATCTGAGCCTGGTGCTACCGGCAGGGCTTTGGGTTCTTGCACCAAAGCTCGATTTACAAGCCCTGCTGGCAACAGACGGGAAAAGCTTATCTCACAGGCAGAATAGGATTCTGTGAGAAGAGTTAACAGGCCTCATTGAGAGAACTCTAAACTAGATTTGAAGGGGGATGGGCATGTAATTGGGCTTGCTTGAGAGGCACCTGGGTGTCATAGACCAGCACTTGTGGGACAGCATGCTAGCATTTTTGAGAACCACAAGGCCTACTAACCCTCAAGGTCAAAAACTATGTACTCAACTACCTCTCTGAAATGCTTATACACCAATGCATGCAGCATGGGGAATAAGCAGGAAGAATTGAAGATCTGTGTGCAGTCGCAATTGCTGAGACATGTTGGGATAGCTCGCATGACTGAAACACTGTCATGGATGGTTATATTCTCTTTACAAAAGATAGGGTATCAGAGGTGAGGTGGTGGAGTTGCCCTTATGTGAAAGAGCAACTATAATGTATTGAACTCTTCCTGGGGGTGGATGAAGAGCAAATTGAGAGCTTGTGAGTAGGGATTAAGGGGCAGGCTAACATGGGAGACACTGTTGTGAGTGTTTATTACGGGCCATCTGATCAGGATGAGGAAGATGATGGGGTCTTCTAAAGGCAGCTGAAAGTAGCATCACAATCACAAGTGTTGGTTCTCATGGGGGACTTTAACGACTCTGATATCTGCTGGGAAGGCTACACAGCCAGTCATAAACAGTCCAGGAGGTTCCTCCAGTGTGTTGATGATTATGTTTTGACTCTAGAACTGTAGTCTATGCACATCAAAGATAAAAATGGATTGTCTGAAACTTTTGACACTTTAGTAATTATCATATTATTAAATGTTTTGTTTTCCCTTCATCGCTTCTATAGTCATTCATTATACAATTCAGTTGCACTAAGTTCTGGGGAAGGGGAAGGGTACTAAGATTTAGCTTCATTTTAGCTGTGCTATAAATAAGAATATAATGTAGCTTTTGTTGATACTCCAAGATTTTATTTCTTGACACTTCAAAATTCTTCAAATGCTCATATTTCTGATAATAAATCCTTTTTTTTTACCACCATGATATGTAGAATGAGTTTAAATTATTTTATAGATACTGTTAATATAAAATAGTTTTAAATAATTGTTTACAGAAACATATTGGATTTACCTTGTGTATTATGACAAGGCAATTTGTTCAGCAAAAGATACGAATAACCTGAGTTAATTTCTGTCAAATATTGATGACGTAGGTTTCAGCAGGAGCACATAGAACATTTTGGTTCATCTGGGTATTATCAACCAAGCTATTCGTAGATCATATTAAGATTTTGGTTTGTAGAGACTATAAAAGTTTGCAAATTTAGTGTTGTATATACATAAACCTATAGAGTACTTTCTCAGTTTGGTTCAGATTTCTGCCTGTGATACTGATATAACATTAGCCATACACCAGTTTTCAGTTTTCACAAAAAAAAAAAAAAAAAAAAAAAAAAAAAAAAGATG